>WOVY01006003.1:0-14785 GCA_013436015.1 Rhipicephalus annulatus | reverse complement strand
AAGATGAGCCAGAGTGCTGGGTCAGTGGTGGGTGTAGTGGCAATGAGTGCGTGTTCAAAGAATCATGTCGTAACGAGTGGAACCAGGGGACAGAAACCGAGGAGATTAAATCGCGCCTGTTAGGACTTCTTTTCTATGTATTTAAAGAGTGGTTGTGCTCTTTGACGGACACATAGTACCCACGTTTGTCCGATGCATGCCAGCTCTGCTCCGATGCTCGCTGTACCGGAAACAAGTGGATTTCTGCCGCAAATGCAACCGACTTGGACACCGGGGAGACGTGTGCCCCAACCCTGACAACAAGCTTTGTGCCGGTTGGGGAACGCCACATCCAGATGAAGGTCATCGGTGCGAACCCAAATGCCAGCTATGCTGTGCGGACCATACCACTGCAAATAGGACTTGCAGGGCGAAATTAAGAAAAAAACCTTCATTGAGAAGCAATGACAATGGCAAAGGCTGCAACAGGAGTGACAACAAGAATTGAAGACTACATCAAGAAAAAGAGAAGGCTGACTTTCACGTAAAACCTGGTCTCCCAGAGGCAAAGGAACGACACTCCAGTCCCAGAAGAAGGTCGAGCACGAGATCAAGATCTCTATTGACCCGTCGACCTTCATCTAATTTTGACTCCGGAAAACCAGGGACACGACGCCAATCCCGATCCAGGTCTAGGTCCACAACAAGGCTACAGACTACAAGAGACCCGAAATTTAAGGTGAGTTGGGTCGAGGGCAGGCATTCGCGGGTTGACGAGGAGACTGCCATTACTAAAGAACTGCCATTACTAAAGACTGCCATTACTAAGAGACTAAAGCACGAGAACGCGCAACTGAGGATAATGCTAGCACGCATGAGTGATGAAATAAAAAGCCTCAAGAAGAAAAAATGCCCAGTAAGCCACGTAACTCTCGCTCCACATGCGAGCACAAAAGAAATTACTGAAATACTGGAGAACAAGATGAACGAAGGGGATGATTTCCTTCCTCTCAAACGCAAAGCTCAAGCGAGAAGTGTTAAACAAAATGACACGACGGTAGATAAACCATTAGCTGATATACAAAACACCCTTGAGTAGATTCAAAAATCAAATGAAAAACGGGACGAAATGATGAACCAAATGCCAAAGGCAATATCAACGATTGTGAATAGGTTAGGCGTTATAGAAACAAAGCTGTCACCAGGAAATGAACTCTCCTCCGGCGCAGCAAAAGCGCCACAATTTATATCAAATTCTCAACCAGAGAACTATATAAGATCAGCCTCTCTCCAACCTCCCACTTCCATTCCATGGTCACAATCACAATAACGTGGCTTAAGAAAGCTTTCCAAATGTGGCAATGGAACTGTACAAGTCACGAAAACAAAAAGTCAGTTTTGCAGCAGTACTTAGAAGGCAAAGATAAACAGGACGTCATATATTTGCAGGAACCACATGGTATTGCAAAGCTAGCAGGATACAGATCTTTCGGCTATGTCGAAGGGGAGATCAGGGCATTAACCTCACTGGTAAAAAGAAGCATCATGTGCATGCAACACAACACAGTCATAGCGCACATAGACAACATTTATTGGAACTTCTCCAGAAAAAGAAGACAGGGCGTAACTTTTTTTATTCTGAATATTTATAGCAACCCTTCGCAACGTAAGTATAACTTTAAGAAATATTCCAGAAAATACTTAGCCTGGCTGGAGGAAAAGCTAGTAGTTATAGCAGGAGAGTTTAATACACCACACACTGCCTGGGGATACCTGTATGCAAGACCAAAAGGAAGGGCCTTATGGGATGACTCGCAAGAGTTGGGCCTAACACACGTCACAGATCCCGTCAGTCCAACCAGAATTGGCACGGCGCTAAACAGAGACACCACCCCAGATATAACCTTCACCAAAAATATTGAAATGGCTGCATGGCACAACACACTTCAAGATTTGGGTAGCAACCACCGTTAATCAGAGAAACACTTCACATATGGTCCAAGTAGCCCCAAAGAAAGAGAAATTAAATTAGTAGACTGAAAAGTGCTTCGTAGAACGCGAGAGGCGACACAACAACGACCAATTACAGACATTGAACAATGGACTAAGCAGCTTAGGGAAGATGTCAAAGCTGCCTACTAAATCGTGCCACCTGAATCTAACTTGACGAAATGTGATAGCAAAACTTCTCCACATTTGAGAAGCTAAGCAGTCACGTCAACATAGACTTAACGGCCAAAAGCAGAACATGAAGTTGAGAAAGCGCATATCACTTCTTAACAAAGAAATAGAACAATATGCTAAGCAACTAGGTAAACAACAATGGGACGAGATTTTTCATTCTATGGACGGTAAATAAGGCACCGCCAGAACGTGGCACTTCCTTAGGGTCCTACTAGATCCGGAAAATAACAAGAAAAATAACAGCAACATTATTAGTAAGTTAATTCATAGCTATGACGGCATAGAAGAGGAATTTCTAAAGGAATTAGAGAAGAAATACATCACATAGGCCGCTCCTTGTAACCATTCTAGCTACAGCGGTGATGCAAACTCAAAACTAGACGAGGAAATTACAGAGGCAGTAGGTAGTGCAGCCCTACAAAATTTAAGCACCAAATCAGCCCCCAAGACCTGGCGGTATAAATAACAAAACACTTACAAAGCTCGATGATGAATCAATTTCCAATTAACAGAATACATGAACGAGTGCTGGATAAAAGAAGTTCCAGCTGTGTGAAAGAAAGCGACGACAACGCTATTTCTATAGCGTGGTAGGAAGCTTACCATCGACAACCTCAGACCAATTTTCTCTAACATCCTGCGTCGGAAAATACTAGAACATGTAATTTTAAACAGAGTGGACAACTTCTTAGAAGACAACAGCATCTACCCAGATACGATCATAGGGTTTCGCAAAAACCTTTCGATACAAGATGCGATGCTTCAACATCAGATAATCGACTATAAAACCCGCTCTACAAAGGCCATCTTGGGTCTTGGTCTTAAAAAGGCTTTCGATAATGCTAACCATACAGTCATATTGAAAAACATTGAACGAATAGGACTAGGGCAGCGGATGCATAACTACGTTAAGAGCTTCCTGGCGGACCGAAAGGCAGTCATCCCCGTCGGAGGACTCAAATCAGCCGAGATCGACATCGGCGGCGCTGGCACACCGCAAGGCTCTGTCCTATTTCTGATGCTCTTCAATCTCATCTTAATTGGGCTTCCCGGAAAACTAAATGAAATGGAATCTCTACACCATTCAATCTACGCAGATGATATTACTATCTGGGTTTGTGATGGGAGCGACGTCTCCATAGAACAACAACTGTAGACCGCAATAAACACAGTAGAGCAACACCTAATAGGAACAGGTCTCATCTGCTCCGCAGACGAATCAGAGCTTCTTTTGTACCGTCCCACACTTAGGCGTAGACTTCCCGCGGGGTATGACGGAAACGAGGCTTATGAAAAGATTAAGATACACACAGGGAACCACCGAAATATCGCTTTAGTCAACCAACTCAAGATACTGGGCCTTGTAATTGAAAACAAAGGTACAAACAGAGAAATCATTAAAACCTAGAAGCAAAGGTAACAAACACCATAAGATTAATAAAACGAATTACTAACAAGCACCAGGGTATGAAGAACGAAAGTATCATACGGCTGATACAATCTTTTGTAATCAGTCAAATCACATTCATAGCAGCCTTCTATAATTGGTTTGCAGCTGAAAAGGCCAACATTAACAACCTGATAAAAGGTGTACAAACTAGCGCTAGAGTTTCCCATCAGTACGCGAACATCCCTTTTTCTAAAGCTATAGGACTCTTACAACATACTGAAGGAACTCACAGAAGCACAACAAATGTCTCAGGTGGAACGACTAACAAAAACCTTTACAGAGCGGAATATATACTACGCAAGCTAGGAATGGATTACCACGATCAAAACGTAGAAAAGAGGACGATCACGAGAGAAATTCGAGAGAAACTCCTGGTACCTAATATACCCAAGAACATGCATCCATGTTACAACAAGGGTAGACGCACGAGTAGAGCAGAAAAAAAAGGATCCAGAGCTACGGGTCAGATGACAGAGCCGCCTTTGTAGACGCGGCAGAATACTCAAACAGAAATAGCTACGTTGCGGTAGTCGTATATCACAAGCAAAAGCTCGTTACCAGCGTGTCAGTTAATGCGAAGTTTTCCGAGACAGCAGAGGAAGTAGCCATTGCACTAGCACTGGTCTCCACGAATGCTCAATCCATTATTAGTGATTCACAGGCGGCCATTCAAAATTACGTTAAGGGCTGGATCTCCCCAGAGGCGAGGCCCATCATAAGTGCAAACAAAGCAAAATTTTCCACTGTAGAAAAGAATGACATCCAATGAATGACAACTGCTCTGGTTCCCAGCGCATACAGCTCCCGACATTCCCACAGTCTACTCCAGTGAGGTAGCACACTGCGAGGCTCGAGGTCTTACTCGCCGAGCTGAGCAAGAAGTGACTTCTACGGGTCAGGGGAACGGGAGATATGAAGAGAAAAAGATCAATTAACCACATTCAGCGATATAACCATATACTGCCAAATGCAGAGGCGAATTTATTCCCCACCTCACTCTAAACTCAACAGAGTCCGTTGCTTGGAGGCGATTACAGACAGAAAGGTACCCCATTCTCGTGCATTTAAAAACTTTCTACACTGCCATATACGAGAGCAAACACATTCAAGCTATGAAAGTCTGGTAGAGCCACGCTTCAACACGTGTCCAATATTCCAAGGTCCAAGGGATGTCCAAGGGTGGTCCAAGGGGATGTCAAATATTCCAAGGTCAAATGGCGGTGGTCTTCGGAAGATCTGCGGGTGCGGTAGTCGGCCGCACTGCAAAGCTCAGAACTCACGGACCAACTTTGGGCCGTCTAGCGAGCCCTGGAGGCAGCGCGGGAGCAGCAGCTTCAAGCGGCCATCTAGGCGGTCCCAGGCCCGGGCCTTCTAATCACCAGATATTCAATACAGTTATTTCATCATCACTTTTAATGATTCTACATGACTACGTGCCAAAAGAGGTTCTAGCTTTAGCTCATTTAATGCTAATTACGGTGAGAAGTAGTGGTCGTTCCCCCGAAAAATGAAACGGGGAGCTTTCTTTGGAACTGATTTTAGTCTAATTATGTCACATTGTCTGTAAGGTGACCACACCATGGAGGCATAATTGATGATAGGGCGAATAAGAGTGCATACGTTAAACACTTAATATCTTTTAGGGCATACTGCGTTGTTCGGCGAAGATATCCTAGTTACTTGAAGCCTTTAGAACATGCTAAGGCAATTTGAGTAGACCATGAAAGATCATGAGTGAATGTGAAACCAAAATATTTGTACTGCGGAACTCTGGCTAAAGAGACACCATTAAAAATGTATGTTACATTGATCGCCGTCACTCATAGTACGGGCAGTGAACACAAGGAAAATGGTTGATTTAGGGTGACGGATGTCTAAATTTTACAGTTATCTTTAAACTTTGTAACTGTGTGTATTTGAAGCAAGAAGCGCCGGTAACACGTACAACGACGCGTCCGGCACGATGGGCCTGAAGGCACGTTTACGCTAGAGAGACACGGCATTGATTTTGGCCTGCCGACTCTATTTGGGAGTTTCGAGTTTGAGTTTATTCAACCACGTGACAAGTACACGAAAATACACTGTATACGTGGTTTGGTGCGAAGGGAAAAAAGCTGCATTTCACAGCTCAACTGGCCCCTTCACCCAGAAAAAAATCTAAACTACAAATTTACAAAAATTACAAAAAACAGGCAGCGGAAAGCGACAATACAAAAAGAAACACGCATGTGTCCCATGACAGCAAATAATAGAATCACAACTCTAAAATACATACAAAAATATTCATAGCAAAGCAATGCATGAAAGAATAAAAACTGAATAACCATTACAAAAGGCTAGACGCGAGCCGGACGCGCTCGCATCGGCTGCTGCTTTTTTAAATGTTTTTGATCGCAAATTTGCCGATCGACCTCGGTTTTTCGACTCATCTGATCCAGTTTCTTTCAAGGATCGAGTGGATACCCGACTTTTGCGGGTAGGTCAAGCTTTCGAACTTTTATTTGGGTGTTTCACCCTGTGCCACGTTGGCGCTCAGCTCGGCCTGCCGAGCGAGACGCTTCGAGGATGCCGCTCGAGGAGATGGTCTTCGGCGAAGAAATCTCCAGGCAGGAGGATGAAGCCTCCGGATGGATTGTTGCCCACTCTCGGAAGAAGCAGCGTCAGGATTTTACGCCCGGCGACAGCCCTGGCCCCAGTGCCGGTCATCGTGCCGCCCGTCCAGCGCACCCAAAGGGGCCGATAAACAAGCTCATCGCCGCGTCGCGCCTGCCGCGATTGCCTAAAGATCACTACCGGGTTGTCGTACGTCCCAAGGGAGGCATGGATGTGCGCAAGGTCAGTGGAATCAAGGTTACCCAAGCTTTGGTGATGGCTGCTTGTCTCGGCCCGCCGCAGGCTGAGGGAGATATTGTTTGTGCCAATGAAATGCAGAACATTTTTGTGATCAGCACGCCACACGCTAGGAACGCAGAAGCCTACGCTAAAGTGAAGCAAATTCGAGTGGGAGAAACGCTCCATGAAGTCTCTACTTACGTGACGCCACCCGGGGATACGTGCAGAGGAGTTGTTCGCGGTATCGACCCTGAGCTCTCTGATGACCGGCTTGGTGAGCTCTTCGTGCACGCAAGAAATCCGAAGGTTCTTGGAGTACGGCGCATCAAAAAAACGCCCACGGTGATCGTCCTGTTTGACGGTATGAAAGTTCCAAACTACGTCATGTGTGGGACGAACCTGATCCGGTGCACGCTCTACCGACGACAAATCGACGCCTGTCGAACCTGCGGAAAGCTGGGACATCGCTCGGACGTTTGTCCCACTCCTACAGTCATCACCTGCCCGGACTGTGGGGTCTCATCGCCCCCTGAGAATCATACGTGCCAGCCGAAGTGCTCCATCTGTGGAGGAGCGCATCCGACGGCGGATCGGGCCTGCAAAAGCAGGTACCAGGTTCCCTACATCGTTAGGCATAGAAGGCGACGACGGAGAAAAGCAAACAAGCAGCGCGCGGAGTTCGTGCCACAGCAAGCTCCCGGGCTTGGGTTCAACCAGGGGGGTGGCCTTGATAACCCTGGGCGGGGTGCGGGTCACCGCTCTCGCTCGAGGGATAGGTCTGCCTCCTGTGCCCGGATTCAGCAGGAACCTACCTGGGCTGACCGAGTGGGCCCAAAACGTGAGTCTCGCACTATCGTGCAGCGCCAGTTGCCAGAGCAAGCTACGGCTAGAATACAGCAGCTAGAGCGTGAGAATGCAACTCTGAGGAGTGAGCTTCAGGAGATTAAAGCATTAGTTGAGGAGCTTAGGCAGCGCGAACGCACGCCGGAAGGGGCGGTGAAAGTGCAGCAGGCCGAGGCACAACCTAGAGGCGGTAAGCGAAAAGCCGCTGACCCTCCGGTAGATATCGAGAAGGAGTTCAGTGACTTTAAACAGGAAATTATGGGGGTGGTCCATGAAATTAAGGAGGCCATCGCTGGTGTCAGCTCTGTCATCCAGTCCCTTTCTGCAAGGGTGGTGGTGGTGGAGCAAAACCTAAGTAGCAATCATGGCGAAGCTAAATAAAACATTTGTCATTTGGCAATGGAATTGCGCGAGCTTCCACAGGAAGAAGGCAGTCTTGCAGCAGTTCGTCATCTCACAGGAGAATAAGCCAGCCGTAATACTCCTCCAGGAGACACTTAAAAGAGAGGTGGCCCTCCGGGGTTATCGCTCCGTGGCCTGCTGGGGGGGAGGAAAACGCGGGGTCGCCACCCTCATATCCAAAGAGTTCTCCTTTGAGGTTCGCGATGTACGTCCAGACCTAAAGGTGGAACACATACTCATTGAGTTAATCCCAAACTCTCGGCTTAAGGAGCACCTATTCATTCTCAACGTTTATAGCTCACCATCTGATACTCGGGAGACTTTTAATGCGCTTCTCTGCAAAGCCTCCAAAATCGCGGGCTCGGCTCCGTTGACAGTTGCTGGCGACTTCAATGCGCAACATCAGACATGGGGCTATATCAATAATACGGCTAAGGGGCGGGCGCTTCTGCAGCATACTACCAATCTTAATATGTTACTAGTTACTGATCACAACTTTCCCACACGTCTCGTCAATTCTGTAGCAAGGGACACCACGCCGGACCTGGCTTTTGTCAGGAACGTCGAGTGCCCTTTCTGGCAGAACTTGCATGAGAACTTGGGGAGCGACCATTTCATCGCGTCTATCTCCCTCGATGTTAAAGCACCGCCACCGCGGGTTTTCAAAATTGTTGATTGGGATGCCTTTCGGGAACTCAGACAAAGCGATGAAAAAGAGTACGATGACCTTGGCCAGCTACTTGAGCGTCTTAAGGCAGATGTTAAAGCTGCCACTAGGGTGGTGGAGACGGATCTTAAAACGGAACGCATGGACAGCCGCCTAGCGAGGCTCATTGAAGCCAAAAGATCCTTACTTAACAGATGGCGTACGCAGCGACCCAACAGGCGGCTCAGAAAGAAAATTGCTCTGCTCAAACAAGAAATTGAATCGTACAGCCAAACCCTGGCCAGACAACAATGGGATGAGGTCTGTAACGCTGTCGATGGGCATATGCGGTCAGGGGCGAAATGGAACATTCTCAAGCACCTCCTGGGAGATAAGCAAACTAAAGCTAATCAGAAACACACTGTTGATCGGCTCATTCACAAGGAGAGGTCTGCTGGGTTCTCCATTGATCAAATCTTACAACAGCTGGCGGATAGGTACCTCCCCCTGGGGGCTACCACGGATGCAGACTACCCGGATTTCTCTGGTCTGGAGGATGCGGAGCTGGACTCCCCCTTCAACACGGCAGAGATCAGGGCGGTCCTTTTTGATATCAATGAAAAATCGGCTCCCGGGCCGGATGGTATCACTAACAGGCTACTTAAAAATCTGGACGATAGATCCATTGAGCTACTAACTGACGAGGTCAACCGGGTTTGGGAGTCGGGGCAGGTGCCGAAGGAGTGGCGAACGGCCTCTGTCGTCCTCATTCCCAAGCCTGGTAAACCTCTCGGGCTCGGCACGCTCCGACCGATCTCGCTCACGTCTTGCGTGGGTAAGGTCGCGGAACATGCAATCCTTAACCGAATCTCCCATCACATTGAACAAAACGAGCTCTTCCCTTTCAATCTCATTGGCTTTCGTCCCGCGCTCTCTACGCAGGACGTTATGAAAACGATTAAACATCAAATTCTCGACATAGACACCAGAGATGTCCGAGGGATTCTTGCACTCGATCTGGAGAAAGCTTTCGATAATATCTCACATCCTCACATACTGGATTCGATCTCTGAGTTGGGATTGGGGGCCCGCTTTTACGTGTTCGTCCGCTCTTTTCTCAAGGATCGCGTTGCCACCATTCGGCTCGGGGACCTCTGCTCCAAGGAATTTCACCTTGGACCTAGGGGAACCCCTCAAGGATCGGTCATTTCGCCGCTAATTTTTAATATCGCGATGAGGAAACTCTCGCTCGAACTCTCTCGTATCGACCGCATCGGAACATGCGCTGTATGCGGACGATATTACTATATGGTGCACTGGGGGTAGGGACGGAGACGTTGAGGAGTCCCTCCAGCAGGCCCTCAGGTGCACGGAGGAGTTTTTAAATAGCACGGGGCTGCACTTGTCGACCGCCAAGTCGGAGCTCCTCCTGTACACACAGCCGGAGAAACGCAAGTTCACCACTATTCCACTTCCGCCGGAAGAGATCAGGATCGAAATTCACACACGGTCAGGGCAGGCCATCCTCCGTGTCGATAAAATTCGGATATTAGGCATGTTCCTGGAGGAGCACGGAAGTAACTCTCATACTCTGACTCGTATTGCGGCAAAGGCGGAGAGCATGGTCAAGCTTATACTTCGGGTGTCTAACAGGCGTGGAGGGCTTTGTGAGGCCAACCTCATGAGGCTTTTCCATGCCTTTCTTATGAGTCACATTAATTACATTGCCGCAGCGCATAGGTGGGAAAGGAAAGAACAAGGGAAACTGGATGCGATTATTCGAAAGTGCATTAAGAGGGTCTTGGGCCTTCCAAACAACACAAATGAGGAAAAGCTCAAGGCTCTTGGTATGCATAATACATTTAGTGAGATTGCAGAAGCGCAACAAACAGCACAAGCTGCACGACTGTCCTCTTCCAAAGCTGGGAGACGCATCCTGGAGTTTCTGGGCTGCGAACCAACTATGGTAGCAGACAAAAAGATACAGCTTCCACCCAAATTGAGGGAGCAGATTACGGTCTCACAAATTCCTAGAAATGTTCACCCTCTCTACAATGTCGGCCGCCGGGCTGCTAGGGCTAGGTCGCTCCTCAGTTCCGCCGCTGCCACCCCTGAACTTGTGGCGTTCGTTGACGCAGCACAGTAACCCGGCACATCCAATTTCGTGGCTGTGGTCACTGACCTTCACGGTAAAATCCTCACAGCAGCATCTCTTCGAGATACCACGCCGGCTAGGGCAGAGCAGGCTGCTATAGGAATGGCCGTGGCGATTCCTATGTGCACGCGCATTTTCACTGATTCTCGAGCTGCTGCACGAGCGTTCATGACCGGGTCAGTCTGTGAGCAGGCGGCCCATCTTCTTACCAAAAGACCACATTGCACGGAAATCGACGGCCACATCACCTGGTTTCTTGCCACATGGGCAAGGATGTCCACCCTGTTATCCCCAATGCCCATGAGCTTGCCCATGCCCGAGCACGCGAACTGTCCCACCGTGACGGGCAATCGGCATCTAATTTTGGGGATGGCATCCGGCAGCTTGATTCGCTCCTCACCTTTAACGAAATTTGCAAAAATTATCAATTGGCCAGGCGTAGCTTTCCGCTCCCGCACCCGCAACTCTCTAGGGCCCAGTCAGTCACTTTAAGAATGCTGCAAACGGGTACTTACCCGTCGCCTTTAGTGTACAGCAAGTTTATCGACAGCATAAAGCCGCAATGCCCTCATTGCGAAGAGAGACTTTGCACGTTACCCCACATGCTCTGGCAATGCGCGGCGCTGCGCGATGGCGAGCCTCTCAGCACAGAAGCTGCCTGGAGGACGGCAATTACCAGCTCGGACCGAGAGGTCCAAATCCGGGCTGTCCAGAGGGCCCGCAATTTGGCGGAGGGGCTCACTCTTCCTGTCCCCACGTGGGTGCGGCCCGCAGCCGACCCTCCCTCTTGAGGGGAATCGGCTCAGGACAATTTGTAAATAAAGTTCATTGACTGACTGACCATTACAGAAATCACCCAAACATTCAATTACAACCCAATCAGCACATCCGATTTAACATTCGGTTTTAGACAATATACGCAGATTATCAGTTGTTAGTTTCCATTTGTTCATCACACTTGGAAGGCGGGTAACGTAGTGTTTCAAATCCATTGTTTGTGCGAGGACAAGGTACGTGCCAAGTCTCCGTACAGCGAGTAACGCGACTGGCATGATTTGGTTGCAAGGTGGCCAAGGTGCGTAAAAAGATACTTCCTCTGCGTATTTATGATTTAAAAGCTGACAGAAGCTGGTATTCGTATTAACAGGTAATTCTTAAAATTCTATATTTTGCAAATATTGAAGCAGTGAGTGCGTTATAGGATACACCTTCGATGCACCGCAAGGCATTTTTTGTAACACGACCAGGTTCTTTAGAGATGCTTTAGAGCCTGTAGACCAGATCAGATGACAATAGTGTAAATGTGAAGAAAAAAGAGCATTGTACACTAATATTTTTTGTTTCACAGGTAGTATGTTCTGGCATTGACGCAACACACCTAGCACTTTACAAAGTTTGTGACTAATGTGTTCTCCATGGTAATTCTATGCCATGTGTTCGTGAAAATGAACACCGAGAGTTTTAACTGTTTGGCAAAGCTTAATTTCAACGTTATTAAGTATTAGCTTGTGAGACGTTTCAAATTACCTGGCTTTCGCACGGAACAGTACAGCCTTGCTTTTAGAGCAATTAATGTGTAGAGAATTTGCCACAGTACAGGCATATACTTCATTTAGTATTTCATTAGCATAAACAATGAGGTCATCAGCCGTTTCCCCAGAAAAAAAAACACTAGTATCGTCCGCGTAGATTACAAATTCTACAAGCTGTCAATACGTACAATATTATTGATAAAAATATTAAATAATAGGGGTCCCAAAATGCTACCTTGAGGTACGCCATTCTTAACGTTCATGGATGATGATAGCTCCCGATTGATTGATACACATTGTTTCCTATTAGATAAGTAGCTTCTTATTAAAGCTAAAACGGTACCGCGAACTACATAACAGTGAAGTTTTTCTAGCAAAATATCATGGTTTATTCTATCGAAAGCTTTCGAGAAATCTAGAAATATTCCTAGGGTAAGTTTTTTTTTGCTTCTATATTTCTTAGAATGAATTCTTTTTGGTATAGTAAGGCACTTTCGGTTGAGAGGCCCGACTGAAAACGGAACTGTGATGGCGTAATAATGTTGTGTTTATTAAAAAATTTGATAGCCGAATGAAAATAGGTTTTTCACACCCCTTAGAGAAAACTGGTAAAATCGAAATTGGTCTGTAGTTTCCTAAATTGCTTTTTTCCCCACCCTTATATATAACCGTTACTTAAGCGTGTTTCATTCTCTGAGGAAACAGCCCAGTGGTGAACACGAGATTATAAATATGTACTAAGCAGGCGCATATGAGATCTAAAATGTATATTATAGGTTCTAATTTTAAGCCATCTATGTTCTCGCTTTTACTCAATTTGAAATGCTGAAAGACGCTGTTGACCTCTTGCGCGTCTGTAGGATTTGCAAACACAGAATTATTTAAAGCAGGAGGCAAATAACCTGATGAATCACAATTATGACTACTGTCAACTAGTGAGGTAAAGTACTCGTTAAACTTGTTTGCTTGTACTGCGCCCTTGTATATTTTATTTTCGATGACCAGCTCACTAATATCATTAGACATTTGTTTGGTAGATATAATAGCATTAAATTTGTTCCATAATTGCTTAGAATCGATGACACCGTCAAACATCTTGAATTGATAATCGCGTTTAGCTTGTTTTTGTAGTTTAGTGAGTTTATTTCTGTATGCTTTAAAAGCGTTGAATTTATCTGGGTCTCGCTTTATCAGAAACTCTTGATACAACCTGTTTTTTTTTTATTATATTGAATATTGTGGAAGAAAATCCAAGGTTTGCGCGCCCGTTTTGGTCTCTTTAAAGCTTTGTAAGTAAAATCTTTTTATACACTGAACATAGAGTATCAATAAAACAATCAAGAGCAAGATCAGCAGAAGAACTAGATAGAACGTTGTTCCAATTGAGAGTTCTAATTTTCTTTCTAAAAGAAGATAGCGTTCGCGGATTAATTTGTCGAAAGTGAACGGCAGGAAGGATTTGACTCCTTACACTGGTGATGTTTTCTATCACTAGATATATGGGCAAATGATCACTTATCGGGGCACGCAGGACGCCTGCCTGTAACGTATGTTTGTACTACTTGTGATAAACAAGTCTAATAGAGTAGAAGTGGTATCAGTAATACGTGTTGGAATGGTGATTACGTTTGTTAAGAAAAAAGAAGCAAGAAGGTCTGAAAGTTTCATCTGTTTATGTGTGTCGCTCAACATATCTGTTAAGATCACCTCCCAGCACAAGTTAGTAATTAAATTGGTTTACAACGGAAAATAGGTTTTTTAAATATTTATAAATGAATCAATATTGCCACTTGGTGGCCTATAAATTACAACAAAAATGTAGTTGTGATACTTTAAAGTTAACGCCTCAAGGTCATCGGTGCACAGAGACAGATCTTCACGATACTCATACGTTATTTCAGCTTTGACATACAAGCATACACCACCACCAATTCTCAATTTTCTATTTTGGTACACAAACATTATATCCGTCAATACAAAACACGTCTGTTTCACTGCGGTACTAAGTTTCAGTGATCATAATAACGGAAAGAAAAAATTGAACTCATCAAAAAACAAAAGAAAGTTTTCTTCTTTCGAACGAGCTGACTGCATATTAATGTGAAGGAATGTCATGGGATGCCTATGACGGCCACTTATTTACGAGTTCAATTCAGAAACGCTGGAATACATTGCCATTGTTCACAGCAGAAATATAAGTCTACTATTAGGCTAGACTACTTTAGCCAGATCCGCCTCAGAAGCTACATTTAAACAGGTGTCTGTCTGCTTTCCGCATTAAGATCCTGCCCTGTGATACCCATACATATTTCCATTCTCTTTCACGCCTTGCTTGCCGCGCCTTACTGAGCAGAACCTTCATTTCCATGCGCAGGTGTTCATTTATATATACGGAATTACTGTTGTCAAAACCAAGGCGAGTGCTATCTAGTTTAATCTTTTTTGCTGCGGACATCTTGTCTCGCCGCCGTTCTGGTGAGGAATCTGACGACCACATTGATTTCTTTTTATCTTTGGATAATACACGGTGCGCGACGTCAATGTCGTTATCTGTGACATCCAGTTCCAAAGCACTTGTCTTGTCGTCAACATTTACAACTCCAACGAAACAAACAGTCCGCCGATGGTCTTTCGAAGACGCTTGTCCGCGCCTTGTCGTGCTTACAGTCTTCCGTTAGCCAATTCTGTATTCACACTCGAGGCACATGCCACGACACCGAATAAACTTGAACCACCTGCACTTCATTTTCAGCCATGCTCCC
>WOVY01006002.1:0-155346 GCA_013436015.1 Rhipicephalus annulatus | reverse complement strand
TTGCAGTTTTCGGCTACAGCCTGTTATCTCAACTTTTGCAGTAGGAAACACTCAATATAAAGTGAAATCAGTCCATCGCACACGATAGTGATGCAAGATTAGAAACAAAATGATCGCGGTTGCATGGCAAAGCATTGAAGCAGACAACTAACATCTTATATTTCTCGTATACGGACCAATCGAGACTATGTACTGTACAGACGTCACGAGAATCACTGCGCGTGCTTCACTAAGTGCACGAGAATCACGTGAAACACCAGGACTGAACAGTGCGCTCTTGTTTTTTTTAGTTCCTTATTTTAGAATTTGCTGAGGAGTCTTCTAAGTTTGTTGCTGGCGTAACTCAGTTTTCGTCCTCCTGGGCACCAGCCAGCTCACCGTCACCTAGGTTACGATATCATATCGTGATGCCATTACATGAGGATGATTTTGGCATCACTCGCGTGGACGCCAACAGTCATTTTCTGTTCGAGGAGTCATCTAAGGCTTAATTTTTTTTGACCTAATAAAACCTACTTGTGGACTGTTCAGTAGTGCTCGTCCTTAGGGAGTCGGCCGCATTGGAACAGTAGCCATGGTGCTCGGCTAGTAACCGAACCTCACGGGTTCGATACCCGCCGCTGTGGTTGCATTTTAATGGAGGCTAAATGATAGATGCTCGTGTACCACGCGCTGTGAGTGCTCGTTAAATAACACGAGAGGGTCGACATTTCCGGAGCCTTATGCAATGGCGCCTTCTATGGTGGTATCGCGGGTCGGTACGTGAACCCGCAGGTAATTTAGTTATGCTTATTGTTAGGTTTAGTGCAAGCAAGCACGAATTGGGACGTTAAACCCCACATATCAATCAAGCAAGCACGAAGGTATAAACGAACACGCCCGTTCTTGGTACTTCGTTAAAAACTTTACCAATCACAGTTTTCTTTTCAGTCCCGCATCCCAACTAAACTTTCACATTTTGTCCGGATTTCTCTGAAGAAGAAACGTTTTAAGAATGTTGTAATTGGAGACGTGGAGGTTGTTTTGACGCCTTACTTTGCACGGAAGTCATAACAAGTGCTTGAAAGTTTCTTCGGCGCTCAATACACCACCATTCGTTTTTCACATCTCACGGATTTGGGAAAGTAGATCAACTCGAGTAATAATGACCTAGTGCTGGCACCAATGGTAAAACCCAAAGAGGCGAGGTTTCTGCAACCATGTGCATTGTTTCGTTGCTTTGTTCTGTCTTTCGCATTTGTACTTCTGCCCATGCTTCTGACATAATATTATTTGTTCGCGGTCTCTGTCTGTTTGTATAGGTTGGTGGTACGCGTATTATTGAAAGCCCTCGTTTGTCTGTGTGCTGTCATTTGCGTGAGAGTGTCCGCATTTGAACACGTTCGGTGACTTCATTGAGGGTAGCAGATTGGCTGTGCGTGTCTGCAGGAATGCTCCGCATTACATCAACTCGGAATATTATCGACTATATGCACTTCCCACTGTGTACACAACATAAATCAAGTCTCCTAATGTGTGCTTGCATACGTGTGCAAACTGCGCACTTGGTATTTTTCCGTGCATTTCTGTACTGATCGGCTGATGGCAACGTTTATACACTCCCAATTTGCAGCAGTCGTGTTGCACGATAGCATTGCCAACTATGTACGTAAGCGACACTATATAAATCGTGTTTTGCACAATAGATCACAAAGCGTGACATCAGGTACGTCACGCTTATTGCTTAATAAATGCGCGTTTCGTTTTGTGACGTGCTGTAACTATCAAGTACGCAGATTTATCCACCTTCCTGCCAATAAATAGCGTTCAACACTATTGGCTTAGCTTAGGAGTGGTTAAACTTCACCCCCCCCCCCTTGGATATATTTTAATTATGTGTCTGCTTATTTGTGTATATGCACACACGAGAATGCATGCACCCAAATCCTTAACGTATGCACGAAGCACTCGTACCGAAAGAAAAGAAATTCGGCTACGCCTCTCTTCAAGAACCAAGCGGCGTCAGAAGCATTCCTTCTGCTCACACGAGAGGCTCAAGCAAAAAAAAAAGAAAACAAAGCTTCACTCATTATTCACAACGCCCCTCCATGCAGAGAGGCATTTTAGCACTCTATTATAGAAGATCTGCAGCTGTGTGCGCCGTGCATGGTGCGAGCAGTTGATAGCAGTAATTTGGCTTGGCGAGTAAAACGAACAAACAGAAGATGCATTCGATTTGCCGGCAGTTATACCCCGCATTAGACACAGCCGCGGTACGCGCTGTTACTGGGTGGAGTTGAGACTGTTCACGTGCGAAGCGTTCGCGTGGAACAGTGGTGCACCTTTCGTGTTGACCAAACTGATAATGGTGAGGCGTTCCGCTCGTGCATTTGAAGGATAAATTATCCAAGAAGACGATAAGTGTTTTGTCTAGAACATCATGTTGTGTTCGGGGGGGGGGGGGGGGACGGCTGCATTTTCCGCGTGAGTCCTTTTTTCTTTGCTCTTCGTTCTCAAAGCAGCAAGAGGAAATAACCGTCATGTGGCAGAAAAGAACACTACCACATTTCCCGGAGTGTGGTGGATCACACATATTGGCTTCGTGTTTCTGTAGTTTTCCTTTTTTTTGAAGTTTGCATGGTATTTTGGAGTTTAATTTTTGAGAACTAATATGGTGTTTGTTAGAGTTCATATTTCCGGAAATCCTTAATTCTTCAAATGTTTGCGTTCCATTTTGAAATGTAAGTTGTAGCAATGTGGTTTCATTATTACTTACTTTCGACAAAATTCTGTTGCATTGTCTTTTATGACCGTGCTTTTCATTTTTTTTAATTTTTCATCCCTCGCTATTTATTTACCTAGCTAAAAAGGCTGTTCATTTGCAACGCTGTACAATTTTCTTAATGTTCTCTCGGAAGAAAGAGCACGTCAAGCTGCCTCCTCGGCTTTTTATATGCAGCCTCCATGATCGTCCTATAGTAAAGTAAAGAACTTATTATTATTATTATTATTATTATTATTATTATTATTATTATTATTCTTATTATTATTATTATTCAGTGGCTTTCTGTGCAACTCTGCACTGCGTGTGAGGTGTGCAATGTTCATCTCCTTCTCTTTATTTTACTCCCTAGTTTCCCTCTCTCCAAGTTTAAGGTAGTGAGATGTAGCTAATCTAGTTAACCTCCCTACCTTTCCTATGACCTTTTTTATCAGTATTAGTATCACTTTAAATGCTCCGAAAGGCAGCATCAGTGACATCGCACTACCTACGCGAACAAGGGCTTGAAACCACAAGTAGAAAGTGTGCAGCCGTGGCGTTCACCAGATAGCCAATGTCAATTAACGGGCAATTGGTATTGTGCAGCCGGAGACACAGGTTATTGGGAGTCATGATCGACCGAAACCTGTCTTGAACCCCACAGGTAAACTACGTGAAAAAGTGGCTGACCACCATTTGTTACTTGTTTACGTTACTTGCCGGGAAATGTTGGGGAGTGTCTGTCGTGTCTATTTTACAGCTATACAATGTATTATTTAATGAATTCTTGCGGTACAGCCTACCTGTATTACCTAACACGTGCAAAACTAACCAGCGCACACACCAAAATATTCAATCCCAGGCTCTTAGGATACGCCTAGGTTCACCCCACTGTGCATCGACGGCTGAAACCATTGCCATTGCACAGGACTGTCCTATCATGACGCACATCACCATTGAAACGATGCGTACGTACCTCATGCAACATGCTAGGAATACTTCCCACCACTTGGTGACCCTTGATACTGAGAGGCCCCGCACAAAATTTTGTGCAAAGGTGTGTGCGCATCATGCATTGTTTACGTCAGGTTTTACGCCTGCGGAGAAATTGGTGCATATTCCGTAATGCCTGACCCTTCCACAAGTACGTGTTTTAAATTCCAGGTATACATAAAAAATCAAATTGTCATTCGTCAGCCCTAAAAAAATTGAGCTTGCATATCTTGCACGAAATGTACAATGACCACGTACACATATACACTGTTGGTTCAACCACAGCGTCTGGTTCAGGCGGTGTGGTGGTGATTCCAGCTAGAAGAATCATCCTGCGAATCCAGCTGTCACACGTCACTACGTCTACGGCGGCAGAACTTGCGGTTTTGCGTGGCACCCTAAAGTACATCACATCCCAGAGACCGAGTAAATGGTCTGTGTTTTCCGACTCGAAACCGGCCTTACAGAGGATGCAGTCGGCCCTTCGACTAGGTTGCCACGAACACTTAACGTACGAGGTTGTCAAACTTCTTTATCCCGTCACAGAAACAGGCCACGAGGTCAATTTTTAGTGGTTACCTGGTCTTTGTGGGATCAGTGGCAATGATTCCGCAGACAAAGCGGCATGCACATTCCACCAAGAAGAACACACCCTTCCGATTTCTTTGTCAAAGACAGACGCTGCAAAGCAAACTTCGTCACCTGGCATGTGGTCTGTGTCCATTGGAGTGGAACACCCCAAGCATAACACATACGAGATTCAACCAAATAAACCGTCTACTGGAACTTCGACTTTCATCCGGACTTCATCTACGTGAAGCTTCGCTTCTTTGTCGTCTTTGGTTGGGGGTTGCCTTCACAAAAGCATATACAACCCTCATTGGTTTGATTGACAGTGCAAAATGCGACATCTGTGGCACCGAAGAAGACATCGATCATTCTAGGCCGTTGCCCTCGATTGGCCTCTAAAAGACAGAAGCTTTCTGACGGATTGTCACAATTGGGCGATCGGCCACTCTCTATGCAGATGCTACCAGAGCACCGTCCTCGTCTTTCGTCGGCTAAAAAGCAGTCAAAAGCGTCTTGCGCTTTTTGAGGACTACACACCTATGAGAACACCTTTAACTTTTGTATACTGCCACCACTGCATGCATACGCGTCAGCCCATTGACTGACAATCCTTTTTTTTTCTCCCTCTTCTCTTTCCTCTCTCTGTCTCTCATCTTTACACTTCCTCTTCTTCTTTCCCCAGCGTAGGTTAGCAAACCGGGCACATGCCTGGCTAACCTTCCTGCCTTCTATCTTGTTGTTCTTGACCTCCACCTCCCCGAAATGTTACATATGATTGTATTTGACCACAAATATATGCAAACCCAGTAAGCGCATTTTCGATTTCTAGAAGGTCTGACCGCAGAAACATGTATACAATAAAGCACAATTACTTCAATTCAAAACACCAACGTTTGTCCGTATTACAACCTTAAAGGTTCATGAGAGCTAACGGACAATGATTCAAAGGAAAGTAGGGGGGAATGTGTCTAGAATTAATTGTTATGTAAATTAGAAAAATTAAAGTGGACCTAAAGATAACTGGCTTCCAAGAGAATCCAGAGACTGCGACCTTTTACTAACGCGTCCAATGTTCTACCAGTGTACTACGGCGGTGGTCATCCATGCATCCGCTTTATATTATATATATTTGCATATAAACGAAGGAACGTCAGCCTGGTGACGCCAGTATTCCCTCCGGCGAGTGTTGAGCACTGTTCTATTACCGGTTAGCATCATTATCTATTAGTTCTCGTTATTACCTGTATCCAACAAAGAAAACAAGCCGTTAAATGTCCTTCAGCTTGTTGTTGTCCAGCATTGTTGTTGTGTCGTTCAGCTTTAAAGCTTGTTGTAAGTGGCCGAAAGCATACCTTGCGAGGTTACCGGTACTCATCGAGGTGCGGCCATTTCGACTAATGAGTCTTCCAACGATGAGAATGCCCTTTCAATATCGAAGTTTATTGAATAAATTTGAATTGCCATTTTTTATACCGGTGAGTGTTTGTCGGACTTTTTTCAAATTTATCCGAAAGCACGGATCTGCACCCTGCTCTCATGAAGGATGTAAAGCTTCAAAAGACGGAGACCGAACAAGGTGACGTCTGGTGGCCCTGCTTCTTTTTTTTTAGATTTTGTTCTGAAAGGTAGAGATTTAATGTGTCCACACAAAGTTATTCGCAGAAGCAGGGAACATTTCATTATAACCTCCACAGAGAAGAACACGCACAGGCAGATTTTTTTTACAAAAACATATATAATAGAACATTTTGAACCAAGCACTTTAACTCGCTTATTTCGGTATCTGTGACGGCGAGCGTACAGTAATACGGCACTAGGAGGTTCGCTGGTCGCATGCGTATTAGTGTGCGCCATTTATGAATAATTGGCACTCTCAAGATTGCAGGCTTGTTGTTGATAAGCCGCTTTTCATATAGAAGTCAGATTTTTCACCGAGGTTAGTTAGTATATCATGTCACAGCACATTTTATTGTTATCGGCGTATCAACGTGCGCATTTATTGTCTCTTCTAGCAATTGAAGCGTTGCGCTGTTAAGAGCGAGAATAAAGTTTCGATTCTCAGCATGAAGGCAGGGAAAAGTGTGCCGTGTGTGTTGGGGAGGGAGGGTCATCATTTAATTAGAAAAAATAGTATAAATCAAGAAAGTATAATAAAGGAAAAAGAAAGACACAAAGAGGAAATATTGCATTAAAAGAAATTAATAAAAGCGAAGTAAAAAAAAGGAAAAGTGGAAAGGCCAGAAGAAACGAGTGACTGAAAAACAAAAAGAAAGAAGGAAAGAAAGAAGAAACAAAGAAACAAAAAGATAGAAAGAAAGAAAGAAGAAGAAAGAAAGAAAGAAAGAAAGAAAGAAAGAAAGAAAGAAAGAAAGAAAGAAAGAAAGAAAGAAAGAAAGAAAGAAAGAAAGAAAGAAAGAAAGAGACGATGTACGTCGGCTATAAAAGTTTGTAGCGCCACAGCTCACTGCGTAAAAGCATGAAATAATCGAGTAGACGATGTTCGCAAACGGCAGCGAATGCGCAGTCGCATCATCCTTGCGTTTCATTGTTCTCAGAGGCACAAAGCTGGGAGCTTCTTTTACGGGCGAGTGTACTGAGACATCAATTTGTTGCGCACGGAGACGGGATCGTTTCGCATCTTTTCATCGCCTTCTCGACTTTGGTCTATCCGGTTCTTCGATGAGAAGTGGTGATTCATTCGTAAGCTCTATTTTTTTGGCACTTGAGCTTCACGGTTTTTAAATGCGGAGTTGGCGGGATGAAGTCATCACCGAACTGTTTTTATAGATAAGAGGAACATCCATTTTACACGAATACGGACTCTCTACTAACATCATTCTGGATTATTAGTGGCTCAAAGCCAAGTTTCTATGTTCATAGATAGTCTCTGTTGCTTTATTTATTACGCTTGATGCGATGCTTGGAGGTTGCCACAGCATATATGCAAATATGGAAAGGGGGATTACGAAACTTTCATGAACGCGCCCGGACTGAACGTTTAACGTTTCCTGCTGGTGTTCCAGCCTAAATCGCTCTGAAGAAGTACAATGCACGAGCTGAAAACGTTAAGTAAAGACGCCTTCGGGAAAGATTCGTCGATACATTTTTTGCGTACAATACGTACGGTCCAGCGTCAATGACGTTCCACCATTTATATATGAAACGAAAATGAAACAAAAAACACGCTTAGCGCTACGTACAAAACTGTAAATCACCGAAAGAGAGGTATCTATTCAACTGCGAAAGATTCAAAAAGCATGTTTTTTTAATTAACAATTTATAAAGTCAGGGTTTCACAGACATTTCGCCGCTGCATAAGCCCCTCCCCCCCCCCCCGCGCACGCTAACACGCCAGTATTCCCACCAACCAATTTGGTATAACATCTACAGCTTACTACGCGTTAGTGCACTGACAAGGACGCATTGCAAACAGATGACATTTGCAGCTGCATGTTTTGTCAACAATCCCTTCAGGCGTACGGAGGCAAGCTCGTCCCTGCCGAGACCTTTTTCCACGTGAATGCACGACACGTTAGGCGAACACTTTGCGAAAGCTGTTCCACCAATGGCAACCCTGACGGTTAGCCGTTACAGAGCCAGACCTGGTCACCCAAAACACGTAGCTAGGCGTGACGACACTTGTGTTAACGTCGATGAAATAACACAGACCCCAAGCAGTAACGAGCCAATCGAACCTGGTTTTGATCGCCCGCGAGGATATTTGCGCAATTTTGTATTGTCATCGGCTATATTTTCTTAAATTGTTGACTGAGAACAGGCTCGCCTACTTTTGTGCCAAAAATAGTTCCTATAGGCCGCGGGTCTCAAAGTCACTTCAGGCTGCACGCCGCAGTCACAGAACAAAGTCCTGCAAGGGCCAGATCAGGGGAAAAAATTAAAAGAGGGGACGACGTATGAGTATATATTCTCAGCAAACGTTAGCACTGTAAAGCAACCTTTTCCATATGTCATGTACGGGTCATTACTCAAAAAGGTTTCGGGCCAGATAGGATTTCATCCAATCCCGCAATTGTTTTGTAGTGTGGAAATATGCACAGCTGTGAACAAGAGCCCATTGCTACTTCTTAACATTTTCCACAGTGTAGTCTCTCAATTAAGCTTGAAAGCGTGCTCGTTTGTCAGCGTAAAATTAAAATTTCTTGCAATTTCTCTCAATGTATGTTTGACTGATTGTTTAATTGAATTTTCCTCAACGCTTCTTTCAGCATTCAATCATAAGAGCATGCTCGAGAGTGGGGATTTTAGGAGGGGCGCCCTAGTTAGAAACCTAAAATAGGAGAAACACACAATCTTCCCCACACATTGACATAGTATGATGGTCGGAAATAGGGAGAGGGCAGTGCGGTGAACTTTCGCCTCTTTTGATGGGGAACTCGGCGCTCTTCTATCATATCAACTACTCGGTCATTGAAAAACACACTATCAGTGCATGACAAACGGGTACTCCTGAACGTAATATGAGCACTAAATTTACTGTTTGCCATAAACAATTACACCAACCCCGCTCAAATGGACCATGTCGCGATGCGAAGCTGCACGGAAGTGTACACCACGCGAGAGGGAGCCGACGATCAACGGCTACTTACAATGCAGATGCGCTGTATGCCACAGAAAAAGGGAATGTATCTCCACTGGGGGTGTAGGAGGGGAGTGTAGGAGAGGAGAAGGAGGCGCAGGGGGAGGCACATGCGCAATGGAGGTGTGTGTGCGGCACTGCTAAGGAGGCATTTCGCTGCCCTCGACGGTGACTCGAAGGAGAAGGGGGATGAAGAAAGGAGTTTAAGGGGTGCGCACGCGCTGTGAAGGGGGTGACGCCACACACCGGATTGTACTCGACCCTAAGACGCTTCGCATCTGAAATGCAAATAAGTAGACTTAGCGCACCGTATCTAGCCACTCTGCTTTTCTTTCCTGCATGCTAGTTTGCTTTCTTTTTCTCTCCCCCTGTCTTTAGTCCTTCCTTATTCGAGGCACTGGATAAATGATGGCTCCTGACTACCAACAAATGCCGCACTTCTAAAGCAGAATCTTTTGTTATTTCAGCTTCTGATTCTTAGTCAATCCTCTGTATCGGCGGCACGCAACCCTTCTTGTACTTAGCTCATTGTTGCAGTCACTGGAGCACTACCGGAATAATTATCGTAATTAATGCGACGCTGTTCGAGTACAGCCGAGACAGACGGACTCCTCTGGGGCGCAGAACACGCCTTGGCAAAGACGCGCACTTGGCCTGTGACTAATTTATGGCCAGAATGCGCGCGTCTGACGTTGTTACCGTCGTAAATCAATGTCGACCACTTCTCAACTGCAGCAAGCGCTGCACGTTATTTTTCATGGCGGCCACCGAAGCACTCCAGCCTTTCCATGTTTCTTGGCGGGTGTTTTCGCTTGGCGAGGCGTCTCGTGTTTTTCTGTACCCAAGATTTCCCAACCTACCAGTGTTGAGCCACTCTCGAAAGCGGTTCCTTCGGGGGCTTTGAAGAGTGCGTATATTCTTCAAGGTTGTTTCAATGCGCTTACGACGAGAAGAAGAAGCCGAAAGCTGAGACGTGATTAAAAGTTTGTTGACACCAAAATACCACCGCCATATTCACGAAGTGAATGATGTCAGGGGTACTTCTTCCGAGGTGAATGGGGCGCGTTTGGAAAGACCCTTTTTGTAGGAAGGTTTGTTAACGAGTCGGTGCATGATGTGTACGTTGAAGGCAACATTCTTGGGCACGTACCGGGGCCGGCACTGCACAATGTTGGTCACGTTGATCGGTACGCTAACCACCTGCCCCTTCATGCCATACTTGCCGCTGCCGTGAGTCAAGTGACCAACGCTCATAAATTGCAGACGTGGAGCTTTCAGGATTTACAATAATAAATAATATTTGTTGGGTTTTAATGCCCCAAAACCACCATATGATTATGATAGACGCCGTAAGGGGAAGGGGGGGGGTCCAAAAATTTCGACCACCTGGGGTTTTTTAACATGTACCTAAATCTAAGCCCACAGGCCTCAATCATTCTCGCCACCACCACGAAAATGCTGCTGCCACACCCTGAATTCGATCCCGCGACCAGCTATCAGGCGCTCTTCAATGGGGCTGAGAGCAGGTAGATAAGGGGGCTTGGTAGGACATTGGTACCCCTGCGTAACACTCATCGTAGGAACTTGTCACGTGATGTCGTGCCTACTACGAAACCACGAGAACGAAGTGGACATAGTCGCGAGAAGGGGAGCGCACGGGCCATCGAAAACCGACGTTTTGTAGGGTGCCTCGATGCACGCGTCCCCAGCGGAAGAGCGGGCATCGATGCACTCTAAAGCCTAGACCATTGGGGGGGGGGGGGGGGGGTACGCCATCTAGTGAGCATTCTTGAAGTCACTGGAGGGGAGTCCTTGATCGGCGTCTGAAGCGAAATGGATACAAATATGAAATAATTAAATAATAAATGAATTAAGGAGGTATCTGAATGACGAATGAAGAAGGGAGTGAGAGAGTGAGGGAGTGAGTGAGTGAATGAGTGAGTGAGTGAGTGAGTGAGTGATAACGAGTTTCGCCACTGTTGCTGTCAGGCGTTTCGTAATTTGCGCTTTATATTTCCACCATAATGTGTACCTTTGACGACGTCATTGTTCCTCACCCACACCAATCACCTTCCTTCTCAGCTCGTGGATCGCCGCGTACGAGCCGCGAAACAGACACGCCATACACTTCGGGAAACGACCGCTTCCTAACGGACATTTCCTCCATCTCATAAAGTGCCCCATAATCGTAAACATCATGGTTGTCTGAGCAGCCATGATTCTTTTATTCATAATATCTGTCTACTAGAACACCTTCCGAAAAAAAAAACATCCATGTCTCTGAGCGAAGATGTGTCACCCCTAAAGAAAAGAAACGAAAAAGAGAGGACGATCTCGATTTCGCATTTGGTGGTCCCATGCTGCCGATTTCTCAAAGAGTTGGTACCCTCCCAAGCGACTGTACGCTTCGTTCTGCCGAGTACTGGGCCAGAAATGTGCTCGTACTTATTTAACCATTAAGCACCTGGCGGCAGGCATTTCCTATCTCCCATAGTAACGGCGGATGCTCAACTATTTCACCAAGGCTGTGGTTGGTTATGGTACGCCCAGGGGCCTTCGCAGAACCCTATGGGGCTGCTTTTCGACAGGAGTATCTAGAAACAACCGAGCGCTAGCTCAGTGCACTTCTCTACCCTTTCGGAAAAACCGCTGGTTTCCCGATCGGCACTGAGAATCGTACCCGCCATCTCAACAGTCAGCAAGAAAGTGATTAAGTGACAGGCATGCGCACCGAAGGACGTCTGGCTTGCGGGGGTAGACCACCTTCTCTATACCTTCTTACACATCAAGTTCACCGCTGTGCAGGCTAGCTAGATTTCTTACAATGAATGCGTTCGCACTTGGAAACAATAAAGTAGTTTTCCCGCCTGAGATTTGATTTCATTTCCTCTTTAGACTTAGTGATAAATGAAGACTCCTTGTGCGTCGGACGTAAGCACCCCCGATATACTGCTCCCAAGTTGATCTGGGTCGCTTGGCGTCTCTTTCTGTTCACTTCTTGGCGTTTTATTTGCAGTTTGTCGCGATGCTGTGCGTGCGCGCGTTTGTGCTTGCTTTGCACGAGCGCTTACACCGATGAAAGCCAAGCGCGAGACGTGCGCAGTCACACGTATTGCTGACCGAACATCTTTCATAGCTTCCACAGCGTTGCATCTTATGTATGAAACGAGTATAATTATCCAAGGGGTGTGTGAAGTCTGCCCAGCACATTCATTCAGACAAACTTGCGTCATCAATGTTCGTTCGACCACAAGACTCCACAAATATTTTACAATGCTGTCAGGCAAGGACCCTTAACGTAGCATGCCTAGTCTGTTTACGTCCGACTCTCACTCCAAAACGCCTGGCACCAATGGCACGCCTTTGCGGGAATCTCGTCAGTGCTCCATTCTTGCTTTTGCGTCTTATTTTTCACTGCCAAGCCATTTTTCTTTTTGACCCAACCAACTGAGGCGATGGGACGTACAGCCGTAAAATTGCGCTTCTTCCCACCTAAATGGAGAACCGCGCTAAAGCCTATGAACATCATCGCCCGAATTACCGCCGCAACCATATGCGTAGGACTGTCATGGAGTGCCACCTCGCATACGTATCTGTAAACACACCCATTCACGCACACCACTTACGGACACACAAACACACACACACAAACGCACACAAACACACACACATGCAGATAGACAGTCACCCACAGATATAGTACACAAACTAACGCAGACATACACACACGCGCAAACTGACACAAAGCGAAATACAGACATACGCACATGCGCACCCACACGAAGACGAACAGGCCTACACACATACATATAGACTGAAACTCACACAATGGCAGAAATAGACACACAGACACATACAGAGTGACACACACACCCGCACAGGCAAGGCACAAAATAACCGCCACCCACTCGGGTCGTGCCGCAGAATTGCGCCGTATATAGTCCACGATGTCATTGCCGTCTGTAGTGAAACGCCCGCGGGGACGTATAATACAGCCGACGCGCTGTGCCCCGTCTAACGTTCGAAACGTGCGTTGTGATGCTTCCTTGAATCGCAGAAGCAACCCTCTCCTACAAGGCAGCATCCGCTCTGGGATGCACTCAAGTAGGATTTAGATTAGCGCTTATGGGAGTGGAAGTTTTTATTTTACGGCTCCCAGAAGGCCACGCAGCGGAGTCGGCCAAGGGCAAGGAAGAAGGGGGTGTGCTATTGTGGCCAGCTTCTGTGGGAGACCGTTGGCGAAAATTTAGCCACTCCTTCTTCGTTATTCGTCCTGTAGAGAGAAAGAGAGAGAGAGAGAAACAACTTTATTCGAAATGGCAAGCTTCAGAAATTTTTTTTTTCACATGAGGAAGCATGTAGCGTACAATATTATGCGTTGTTTTTTCGGCTCTGTCACCAGAACTTTAAGATTGCTGAGAAATCTTTGAAATGCCACATTGGCGTGGGAAATTTTTGGAACAGTAAAACACACGCTTCTTTTTTAAAGTATGTTGTTATTTCTTATCAACAATGGACCACTGGAAATTTCCACGTGAGGAAAAATACGATGAAGTGGCGTTTCCTCCAAAGGCGCACTGTTCTTTACGTCACGCAATTAAGGCACTACTATTAAGAGGGGAAAAAAATATGTGCGCATACAACTGGGATGGAGAGCGTACGCAGACGAAACTTTCGTAACGCCGTGATGGTGGAAGCTCGCATATGCTTCTACAGTCTAATTCAACTTTAGGGGTTCGCGGCATTTCCTCCTCGAAGGCGTTAGCAAACAAGACTGCGCCAATGGGCACATGCTTTAGTATGACGTCACGAGCAGGACAGCCGGTTATGGCGCCTGCTCGAGACGATTTTTTTTTATTTAGTGGGGAAGGCAACCAGTTGCTACACTTTGTTTTTTTTTCTTTATTATTCAAACATAAATAAACGAAGCGGTTGTGGTGACCATTACTTGGCGACAGTTACCCAGTTCTACTTCAATCGTACGAAGCAAGGAATTAGGAAACAAAACAAACAAATATATATATATATATATATATATATATATATATATATATATATATATATAATAACGAGCGAAGGAAAGTATATGGGAAGATATTAGACCAAATTGTAATGTAAATATGAAGATAAGTGGGTGAAAAGATAACTTGCGGTGGCAGGATCCGAACCTGCGACCTTCGAATAACGCGTTCCATGCTCTACCACTGAGCTACCACGACAGCTATTTCCCCAGCCACTTTATTGGTTATCGCTGTCAATTTAAACGTGAGAGTGTCAGTCAGCGCCACTAGTAGCCATGGCGGCGAGTGTGGCATACTCTTTATGAGCCTGTTTGGCATCACGTAGCATGTGAACTTATTACTAACTGGCAGCTGACCAATAATCCCCCGTATACAACCTAAATGCACCAAGTCTGCCAGTACGAGACCCTCGTTAATGAATAAGGGAAACAAGTGTATACTTAAGGGCTCGTTTTTCGTGTTTTCGTAAGGTCGCAGGTTCGGATCCTGCCCACGGCAAGTTATCTCTTTTCACCCACTTTTCTTTCTTCTCATTTTCATTACAATTGGCCTAACTAATAACTTCCCCTATACCTTCTTTGGCATTATTGTCTGTTAGTTCTCATATATATATATATATATATATATATATATATATATATATATATATATATATATATATATATATATATATATATATATATATATATATATATTCCTCCATCGATGCGTCAAAAGTTTTTTGGGCATATTTGGGCATAGCAAGCACATAGTCACGATGCACTCTTTGAATCCAGTCGGTGTCTTCCAAAAAACGTTAAAGCACTTTCATTGCTTTTACGGTTATTCTAGACGCCCATAGGCCTAGTATCTTCTCCAACGAAAACGTTCGCTGAGAATCAAGCATACCGCCCAACCTGGTGAAGCCGCGCATGCGCAATCGCTTAGCCACGCCCACCGACGCAGACCTCGCGCACAACATCCACTCCTTAGGGCATAGCCTGGCTGTGCCCCATCGAGTACACAGAGTCACGAGGCGTCCTGACAAAGTGTTTGCCTAGGAGGAAGCCGCACATTCTGAAGCTACAGGCGTGACATTTTGAGGGGAGTTTCGCAAAGCTTCGCTCGTGCGTCACTGAGCTTGCTTTGCGCAACTCTGCAAACTACCCACACTTTGTTCTGTATACATTATTTGGGGCTGAGTGCTTCAGCGTTCTGTCATGTGCCGTTGTGTATTTTCGTGCTTGTTCTCTACTTAACGGCGAGAACTATTGAGCAAATACGGAGGGGTAGCGTAGCCTGCACCACGCATTGGCGTTGACGACTTCTTGTATATATTTATAATAATTAAAACAGACCAAATCATCACAAGGTGTATTTTTCACAATTACTAAGTTTTAAAGTTTGTATCTATGCGAGAAACCTCGACAGAATGGCTGCAGTGGGCATCGAAATAACAAGAAAAAAAGAAGCATAGGGAGAGAAAAGGCGAAATTTATATCTCCGTATTCTTACGTTTACCTAGAGATGTACATCAGTCAATCTGTCTACTTTGAAGTGGCCATTTAAGTCCCGTAATGGTTTCGAGGACGTTCAGTATTTCGCAAGAAACGAGGCTTTCCTACCAACCACGGCACCTTTAAAACATATAATGTTTTCCGAAGCCCCAATAAAACCACTTACGTCTCCCATAATGATCATCACAGTCATTTTTATCGAATATTTGGCCAATTGCACCAAATCGCTTGAAACCCGAAGCTAAGCAATGAATAACACTAAAGAACGTATTTTTATTACACTGATGGAGCTATAGTATTCGCCTTTGTCGTTGTCCTGATATAGTCCTTACCACCAGTAATAACAGCGTCATTCCCACGTCTCAGTGCGCACAAGTTTTAAACGACGCATTCATTTCGGTATTCACGTGTGAAGACATCCCGTCATGCCCGAAAGTTAACCTCATTCCTGATATCAGCATGCCAGAAATAATAGTCAGTGAAGCGGGTATATTCTCCTTACTAAATAAACTCAAAATTTCTACTGCTTCTGATCATGTCGGCTTTAATAATAAGATACTAAAGAATATATCAGCTAGCATTTGTCCCATACTGTCCGCCCTTTTTTCACAATCGTTATCGTTAGGCTGCATCCCACATGACTGGCGAATCGCTAAAGTAATTCCCATCTTGAAGTCTGGTGAACGCTCATCGCCATTGAACTATCGTCCCATCTCATTAACCAGTACCGTTTGTCAACTTCATGAACATATAATCCACACCCACGTAATTAACTACCTAGAAGATCATAACATTATACATAAATATCAGCATGGCTTTCGCCGAGGATACTCATGTGACACGCAGCTCGCCGGCTTCATTCATGACATACATTCAGCTCTCGACGGTGGATCCCAGGTTGATGCTATTTTCCTCGACTTTTCTAAAGCTTTTGACCGTGTCCCTCATCACCGGCTTCTAACCAAACTGTCTAGGCTTAACATTCACCCTAACATTTTGGCATGGGTAAAAGATTTCCTTTCTTCTAGAACACAGTTCACGTCCGCTAACAATTGTAACTCTTCCTTCAGACCAGTAACTTCTGGAGTCCCACAGGGTAGCGTATTTGGTCCACTACTGTTTCTAATCTACATTAATGACTCTCCATTCTGTGTCTCATCCCGAATAAGAATTTTTGCTAACGACTGTGTGATTTACCGAATAATTTCCTCTGACAATGACCGGAAGGCTTTGCAAACTGATCTAAATGCTAGTAATGCATGGTGCTCATCTTGGATAATGACCCTAAACTGCTCTAAAACGAAGTCTACGTCTTTCAGTAAACACGTAACCCGGATTCCTACCTCCTACGTGTTGAATAATACTACTGTTGACCTCGTCTCCACTTATAAATATCCTGGAATTCATTTGCAACCTGATCTGAAATGGCACTACCATATAAAACTCACCCTGGCGGCTGCTAACCGGTCTTTCGGATTTCTTAAGCGTAACCTTAAACAGGCTCCTCCTAACATACGCAAACTTGCATTTACTACACTAATACGTCCAAAATTAGAATATGCATCAGCCATTTGGGATCCCGAACATGCTTACATCATAAACGACATTGAATCACTGCAAAATCGTGCCGCTCGCTTCATATTTTCAGATTATTCACGTCATTCCAGCGTCACAGCACTAAAACGCCGAGCAGAGCTACCCGAACTATTCCATCGTCGCAAACTTGCACGCCTATCACTTTTCCATAAACTTTATCACCACGTGTAACTTCACAGTGATTTCTTCGAGCCACCTGCCATTATTTTTCCTCGCCGCGATCACCCCTACAAAGTTTAACGCTTAAACTGTAAGTCATCTGCTTTTTCCAAGTCATTCATTCCGCGTACCACAATCGATTGGAATAATCTACCATCACACATTGCCTTAGAAAAAAACGCCACGAAATTTCAAGAACTAATTCAAAATACTGACATCATCTAACTTTTGCTCTTTTACTTGTTTTTCCCTCTTTTCTATAACGTGCAGAGCACACGTGTAGTATTTTTACCTTGATTCAGCTTATTTGAGGTGCGATGAGTGAGTGTATATTTTTTCTTCGTTTTTGAGTGCACGTTTTCTTTTTTCAAGTGTATTGATTATTTTTTCTTGCATTTTCATAGGTTGTTCACTGGGTACTTATCTGTATTCCAATGATTTGTTGCCTATTTTTTTCTCTATTTTTGCTGTCTTTACCAATTACTTGTTATAACATATATCTCAAACTTAGTCTGTATTTAATTTGAATTTTTTTTACCTTTTTTTCGTTTTTGACGTTTATTGTTTGTAATTTTGCTCATGTAACCCCCCCCTATGTAATACCCTCTCACGAGGGCCTTTAGGGGTATTATGAATAAATAAATAAATAAATAAATGTCGCTGTTTAAAGAAGTAACGTATCTAAACGTTGATACTGAAATATTGCGCTCGCAGCACACCTTGTGAGTTCTTTTTTATTTTAATGCGAAAGTTGTAGACGCCTAATCAAACGCGACCATTTAACAGCAGCGGGGACGCACGATGCAAAAAAAAATCACCATCACGTGACTACGTCCCCATATGACACCATCATAATGTCGTAGATCGCAAAAACTATGCGGCTTCACCATGACGTCACAAACCCTGACATGCCGTGAAGTGACAAAACGCCAAACGGTACCATTCTAGCGCTTTCTTTGGAGGGCCAGCACAACCGCAGAGCAAATGACCTTAAAAAAAAAAGGGTCACAGTTTAGCCACTAGAGCGAAGCAATGAATGCAATAGCAAGCAATTAGAATATCCAACGAAGAACGACAAGTGGCTCGATACGTTTTGCACGCCGCTGCAGGACAAAGAAGGACGCTCGAAAATAACGCATAGGTATGCACAGGACAGATGTTAACAGACAATCGTCCTAGTTCTTACGTATTTGTACATTAGGAACGTGCTGCAAATATGTCCACAATGCAGAAGCGGACGCTGTTTGATTTTCCTTTTTGTTTTCAACTGCGGCACGTTGGATGAGCCTTCTGCGTTTTCTACCATGTGGTGATGTCTCAGGCCAAAGACATTGTAGTTGAAATCAAGAACAAATGGTCATGGCCAAGGCACGTAGTGCACAGGCAAGACAACCGCTGGCCATTAAGGATCACAGACTGCATTCTAAGAGAAGGCAAGCAGGTGAAGGGGAGATAAAAAAATTAGGTGGACAGATGATACTAGGAAGTCTGCGGGTATGAAGTGACAGCACCAAGAACAGGACAGAGTTGACTTGCGGAACATGGGAGAGGCTTTTGTCCTGCATGAGATAGGCTTTAGTCAGGCTGATAATGATTGATTGATTTGTGGGGTTTAACGTCCCGAAACCACCATATGATTATGAGAGACGCCGTAGTGGAGGGCTCCGGAAATTTAGACCACCTGGGGTTCTTTAACGTGCACCCAAATCTGAGCACACGGGCCTCGACATTTCCGCCTACATCGGAAATGCAGCCGCCGCAGTCGGGATTCGAACCCGCGACCTGCGGGTCAGCAGCCGAGTACCTTAGCCACTAGACCACCGCGGCGGGGCCAGGCTGATAATGATGACTATGTCCTTGAGGCTCCCTAAAACGCAGATTATCCTAGATTTTCCTCGACCGAACTCACTTTTATTCACCAAACTTTCTTCAGCGAGACTTGAACTCACTCATACTCATGGCTCTGAGTCTGAGTGAGTCTAAGTGAGACGACTCATGAGTCTGTTAGCGTACAACTGGTTTGTTCGAACATAGTGTTAATGCTCTTTATCTCGCGTATTCGGCGCTGTGCTCGGTGTCTTCTGATCGCCTGGTTTCACATACAAGCTGACAGTGGTTGCGACCAAGTTATCAAAAGAGGTGGCTCACAAGATATAATTTTATTAATAATGCTCAGGAAAAAGTTTACGGGAAGCTGGGTGGGAAAAGTCCACGGCAACCGCTCTTCCGTAACTGCCGCCTGTGATCAATAAATATTGAGCCGGCGTATGAACGCGGGTGCTCTCAAGTTTGTGTAAGTTGGCGTGAGTATAAACATGAACCAACGTAAGGGTGATAGGGATAGTGAGGCTCAAGTGTAGCAAATAGGACTCCGACAGCTGAAGCACTGATTTATAAACAGAATAGCAAAACCACGAGCACTACTGCTAGTAGGTGGGCTTTATTTGCATAAAGTTAGAAACTGCGTAATAAATGACGGAGTAGAAGGAAATGTTTGAGGGAAAAGATTTTAGTAAAAAAAAATCTGTAGAGGGTCCCTTATCCGTGTGTCTTAAACGACTCAGAGGCCTAAGCTATCTTCGTTTTCTTCTCAATGAATGAACTGATTCTGCCCTGCCACCACCTGAGAGCTTTCTGCACCTATGGAAAGTGTAGAAGTAAGGGCATTTATTAAGCGCAATATTAATGAAAACTAAAAGACAATACTGTCAGGGAAACTATGTGGTATGGTTTTAGAAGAAATTGTAATGTAAATGTAAAGAAAGTAAACTTGACGAAAAGATGACTTTACACTGGCAAAGTCCGAGCCCGGGATCTTCGAATAACGCGTTTGCTGCTCTCGTGCTGAGCTACGGGGGCAGTTATCTCCTCCATAGACACGGACGGTTTTCTCGCTTGGTGAGACACCTAAGGTTTTTACCGTAATTTCGTTGCAAGCTCAAATACGTGTGCTGCTGTCACTGGGACTAACTTGTTAGCTCTAGATGAAAAGGTACGAAAACAAAGTGAAAACCGGTATGCTTCTGGTTACTTGACGTACTCGCGTTCTCCAAACCTCAGCACGTCTGGCAAATAAAATGAAAGCACTTGAACGTTAGCGAATAAAGTGGACTACCGCTAAGCGCTGTAGCTAGCAATCGCACTTGAGGTGCATGAAGTGGAAGACGTATATATTAAGGCCAGAGCATAGACAAAAGGAAGGAGGGAGAGACGGGAGGTATACGAAAAGAAAAAAGAAAGAAGGGATTTGTTTGCTCACGTTAACACTGACTTCACCTTTGTCCCTGTTGTTTCTTTTAGCCGTGTCAACAAACAACCTGTCGCGAAGGTTTTCGTTTTGATATATAAATGCGGGCTGGCTACGTTAAAGCCAGCGATCACATCAACACTATTACTATTGGAGAGACGCACAAAAGCGGTAAATGCTAGAACGATTAAAGAGAATAAGAAAGCAAAACAAAAATTATCAATAGCACGTATACGATATTTGGCGTAGTTAAGCTAGGCTTCACGGAACAACGTATGTCCAAAACAACACGACTCAACAAAACGAGAACAATCAGTGCAAATGCCAAAAAGAAAAACATACAAGAATGAGGTTGACACGTTCACCCAAGTTATGAAGAGGCTAAAAACAGAGAAACACGATTTCCCGGGAGAAAGAGCACCTTACCCATTGGTTTATTGATGAAAGTTCAAATGAGCAAGACAAACACCTTAATAATAAAGAAATCACTCAAAGCGACGTGTTCAAAAAGACAGTGCAGCTGTGGCTTCTTGCAGTTACGCTTTGGCTTTCTGGTTCATCTATTCTTTTTTGTGTGTGAGTTAGTGACACGGTAAAATTCTTGAGCAAACAAACGAGTCGACGTTGTTTACACTCTTCGTGGCTGTTTGCTACAGCGCAGCTACTATATCTCGGAGTAAGAGCTGTCTTAGAGACTCGGAAAGTCGGCACGTATGAGCCGAACAAAGCCAGTATGTGCCAAGCAGCTCTTAGCATAACATAGTCATGTTTGGTATAGTATAGCAATATTGCAGGAAGAGCAACGCTATTCAAGCTCTTAGTAAGGGTGTACTTGTTTGCTAGAAAAGTCGGCGCGCATAAGCCGCAGAAAGCGGGTATTTGCCAAGCAACTCCTAGCATAGCATACCCTTGCTTGGTATAGTATAGCAATAAAGCCAGAAGTTAAAAAATAGAAGTGACGCTTAGCATGATTGGTGTGACCACAAAGTTAAAATTAGGTTGCCTAGTCTAGTAACGTTGTGTGAAGGTGACAAGGTAGGAAAGAGGACGATATAGTGGAGAGCATCACATAGCTTTGTAGAGTAAAATTTAACAGGGAAGGAAAAGAGAAGTCAGGTAAATGAGGACTTATACAACGACGAAGAAGAAGGAAAGGTTGAAAATGAAAAAAAAGGTGGTTCAGACCATAACATAGACTTGTACCACACAGCGTAGAAAGGGGCGGGAAAGGAATGAAAGTGAAGTGAACTTTATGGACATACATTTACAAAACATGTTGAAAGCAAGTAAAGTGCTATAAAACTGCAAATAGGCAGCTTTACTGTTCCCATCTCCTTGAAAAATAACAGCAGCAGCAGCAACTTTAACAAGATTTCTCACTTGTCCCAATAATAAAACAGGAATACACAAAACAAAGTGATAGAAAATTCAGTAAGAAAGACACATTTTCAATAAACAACAGACACTGGGTCGGTGTTCATAAATTTATTTCACACAGTGACTTTTTAGAAAGATGACGTATGTTGTCATCGCATTGTTTATATATGTTTAGTCGGGAAGACTTTAGCAGAGTGTTTGTAATCCGTAGCTTGTGCGTGGTCACAGATTTGCCCAATCTTCAGTGTGTCTGTTTATTTATGATGATGGGTTGATTGACAATTTTGGGATGTTCATCATATGAGTACTTCCCTTAGTCGTTTCATGTTAAAAACACTTATAAGCTGACATTCATAAAAGTGGTCAATTCGGATAATTTCGAATTTCAAAAACAGATCACACGTAAGTTCATTGAAGGTACTCATATATTGGCCGTAAGGCTTGCTTCTGCAGTGTGACTAGATGATCTTAAGATTGCTTCCTTCCCTTCCACCAAACGAGGTAGCAATGACGCAAATGCGGAGCAAATAGTTCATTACTTATAATGACTTTCTGTTGCATTGGTAGCAGTTTCTGGCATCTGCGCGACATACCTCAGGCTTGGGAAAGCTTACATTTCGAGTAATCGGTATGGTGGTCTCAAGGCACCAGTTCATGAAGAATAACACACAATGTCTTAGCCGACGTGAAAAGTACTACTTTTTTTAGTCATTTAGTGCAAAAAACTTCTTGAGATCGCAAGGCGTAGATTTCGCTCTAAAAAGCTCTACTCATGTTTTGGAACAATTTAGCTGAAGTCAGATCTTTTTCGACCAATCATATATTTTTCTTATTACTTAATTTGAAAATGTATATGTTCGGTATCCTTTGTTCTTGAAACGAAGAAACTGGTATAGTCCGCATAAATATGAGTAGATCATTGAATGATCAACACTCAAACATCGTTTATATACATAAGAAATAAAAGTGGCCCCAGTATACTGTCTCGAGGCACACTCTGCCTAAAAGGTTTTAACGAAGAGTAATGTTTTTATTGATACGCACTGCTTCCTATCTAATATGCAACTTTTAAGTAAATCTAAAACAGTTCCACGTATGCCGGTACAGTTTCATTTATTTAATAAGGCTGCATGATTTATTCTATGAAAGGCTTTTGAGAATTTTAAAAATACTCCTAGTGTTGGTTTTCTAGCCTCAACACTGATCAAAATTGTTTCTTTTTGTTTAAGAAGAGCAGTTTAAGTCGGAAACCTAATCTGAACCCTTGTTGTAGCGACGTTATTACAGAATTCCAATTTTCGCTGAAGCTTTAGAAAACGAAGGAAGAATTGATATCGGCTTGCGATTGCCTAAATCCTCTCCTTCACCACCTTTGTGCACCACAGTTACACTTCGAACTTTCATATGCTGAGGGAAAATGCCAGGCGTTCATGCCATGTTGCCGTAAATGTGAGTGAGGCAAGGCGTGATCAGGTTAACGACATAAAAGATTGATTCAGACTTTAGCGCATTTACATCCTCGCACTGGCTTCACCTGAATTTTTCGCACACGTTTAGAATTGTGTCACAGAAGGTACGAACGAGCGCACACTGTGTGCATGTGTTTTCCAGCATACTTGCTTCCCTCTTTAGCAAAGGTAAACACACAAAAACGCTCATTCGAAGCACACGAGTCTCGAAGAATACATCCGCCAACAAACGCAGGAATCCGCACCGAGAAAACACTCACTCCCCCCCCCCCCCGGGGGGCGACATCGGCGGCCTGCACCCCCGATGGGACGAAGATGCATCTCCTCGACCTTGACATGGGCTCTTTGCGTTGCCCTTATCTGGTCTTCTTTCTCGTTGCTAGGGAGGAGAGATCACCAGTCCTCCTTCGTAGAAGGAGACGCACAATGAAGTTACCTTCTGACAACGCCCGTAGCCAGGAATTAATTTCGTGGGGAGCCCACTTCTGAATACTTTGACTACTTCAAAAAAACACCTACTTTGATTACTTCTTTTACGTAAAACACCCCCTTCATTGGAATTTCTGTAGACTGAGGGTGGCTAACCCCCCCCCCCCCCCACGTAGCTACAGGACTGTCTCTGGCATACACAAAACAGAGCAACGCTGCGGAAAAGGGCATTCCACAGACAAGCCACGCAAAAACAGGGAAAAAACTACTCCTAATGCGAAACATACAAGCATCTGCAGACACGCTTGTAAAACTAATAAAATGCAATATGTACAGGCGCCCGTATAACTACGAGAAAAACACACACGTAAGCCTCATTAGTATTAGAAAGGTATGCACAACCGAGGACACGTCGACAAAATGAATGAAGATGCAAGAGTCCATCTCTATATACGCAAAAACAAACACGTGAACCACATTAGGTGTAATAACACATATGTGCCATGTTCAGACATTGATGCTTATGTCTGTACATGTCTAGAGAATTGTAGACAAGTCAAAGAAATGCACAAGAACGTGAACATGCGCACACAAATATAAGCAACTCTGACACACAGAAACCTCATTCGGCATAAACATATATACACACGCCTGGGAACGCGTACACAAAACAAGCAATGCAAGAACATACACACATACACGCAAATCTATGCTAATTCACGCACACGAAAACCACATCAGGTATATCGGCATACACATGTCAGAAACTATTAGACAAAACAAACAAATACAAGAGCGCACGTACATGTACACACAAATCTACACAAGGACACAGGCTGAGATCACATTAGGCGTAATAAAACAGATACGTATGGGTAATTGTCGACAAAACAAAAATAGTACACAAGAGAATGCACACGGACACACAAATCTGCGCAAAAACGCTCGCGTAGGCCCGATGCCACAGGCAGCTGAATTGCGCAAGTTCTCGTAACTTACGACTGCCATTAACGTGACCATAGAGCTTGTCCTCGCATTGGTTCAAAGCTCTGTGTTGTTCCGATTTTATTTTGCAATTTGGGGCCCCTATTTGCGCCCTGACCTAGTCGTTCGCAATCGAACGGACTTCTTTCAAGCCCTTGTTCCTGCGCAATGCTTTGATCATTGAACCAGAGAAAGTGTGAAAATGAAAAGAAAAAAAGTAATGCGATCAGTTTGGTCTTTCACAAAGCGTAGACCTGTCGCCGTGTTATACGTTTTCGCTAAATTGCGCCTGGGAAGCTTTCACCGAACTCCTGACTGCGGGTGACACCTCTTTCAGGAGTTCTATGACCAAAAAAAGCGCACTAAAAGCATCCGATTCCCAATTGAGTGAAACGGTGGTTTTCTGTACCTCACCGACACAAGTTAAAAGCCATTAGGCAGCCGTTTATTCGATCACTGACCCGTATTTTTTTATTCTGTCTAAATTTGTTTGGAGAGAAGAGGTACAGTCAGTCAAGGATGGCCTCGCTTATATAGCGTGTTTCTTAAGGCGAACTTTTAGTGAAAAAGGTCCCCTGGTTCCTTTTTGGGTTAGCCTTAGGCTTCTGGAAGGCGACAGCCATCTTATTGAACTTAATATTTTCTGAACATCGGATTGACCCTATACTCCCCCACGCCCCCTGAAAGCTTTCTGTACTCAGTGTTGTTTCGCATTCTCTCCAAGATCGTTCCGCCTTTCACCAAGCGAAGGTGCTCCGTGATGAAGTCATCACCTGACATCAGGTTTTAACGCGATAGCATCACAGAGCTCGTTTCGCTGAAGTTATGAAGTCGGCATCGGCATCGCTTGCCGTGAGCGAAAAATAATCATCTTTGCGTGACCCAAAATTTAAGAAAGATGCAAATTAAACAAACAATTAAAAATTCCGCGTCTTAGTGGATATAGAGCCAGGGTCGTTTGCGTGTAAAGTAGGGGCTCTACCACACAGCCACGCTCATTTTCCCCTCTTCTGTATTGTATTTGTTACAAATGTGGTTCTAGTATATGCCAGACAACACTGGGTCTACAAGGCTGTTTGGGCAGCGCACTTCAAGAACTATTTGCAATAAATGTTGATAAATGTTGATTCAACATCATCGAGAACTATTTGCACCAGTGCGGTTGCATTTGTGCAAAGTGAGATCGCGAAGACACCATTGGTTCCGCATGCCTGTCTAACACGCGAGTTTTTCAGAAACAACGCATGCCTGTTACCAACAGCATGTCAGCTGGCATATCTTTGCATTTGAGTGGTACAAAATAATGGATGCTTTGAGAATTTAAATCCAGTTGTTTTTGAAAGCCTTCTTCAAGACGTCCTAAAAGAAGATGGCATACTTACAACTAATAAATCAATGTTCTATAGTTCCTCGAACTTCACAGAGGTAGCAATAATTTAAGAAAACAAAGATACTTTTCGTGTTTAACCAGACTTTTACAGGTACTGTTCTTGTATGCACTTTGTAGAAAAACAGCTTGCTTGTTCGTGAAATAAACATTTTCATCATACGTAACAGTACCTCATGGCCAGACAGTCTAAAATATAGCGAGCGATACCATGGGGCAGGAAATAACATAAGCCATACATTATAAAAATAATTTTTCTTGAGCGGCAGAACAAATATTTCTCGGAGAATTACTAAGAATCGCACTGTAGCATAAACTTCACGCTTAATTTTTGAATGTAGGGAGGCGAAATTTATAGAAACGTCCGCGAAACTCACCATCAAGAAATTTTGAAGCAGTGGATGAGCAGATTTCCGTATATAGAAAAAAAGCGTAACACCAGTTGTTTAATAAAGAGGTGTATCAACACAATACCAACTGCGCAAACTGGTTTAAAACATTGTCGCGCCTCGTTGGTTCCTAGGTTGATGACCAAATAGAAGTAGCAAATATGCGGCGAAAATTCTGTTGTCTCCCTCAAACAACAAATTATTTGCAGTGCATAGAATATTTTTGCTGCCAGAAACAGGTTGCATTTAGCTCGACCAAAGATAAGTTATGTGAAATGAGCGTCTGTACATAGCGCTTTAGGGTGGGTACAGGTTCCTTCATATAATGTGCACTTAATCTATATGCATCTAATGGAACACCTAGGTATAATTTTCGCACACAGCATCATTAAATGCCCTGGAAATGGGTTGGTTTACAAGTTCATGGGCTAATCCACAGTTCTGAGCTTTTGAGGAAAAATGGCAGCATATACACGGAGTAAATGATGGACAGTGGCGCGAAGCATCCGTCCGTCCATTCGTTCTTGCTACCATCCATCCGTGCGTGCGTCTGTGTGGCCGCCCGTGTGCCCATCCGCCCGTCCGCGCATGCGTCTTTTCGTGCGTCCGCACGTTCATTTGTGCGTCCGTCCCTGCTTTCGTCTATGCATTCGCTGCTGCGTCCGTCCATGTGTCCATCTGTCCGTGCAGCCACCCGCGCGTTCGTCCGTGCATCTGTCTGCGTGTCCGTTCGTCCACCTATTCAATACTCCAAGTACCACCATATCGCATCTTCTCATCATATATTCTTCATATAGAAGCACCGCCATCCAGTGGACATCCAGCTTTAGCCCTGGTACATAGATTTATTTATTTAATTATTTTATTTATTTAGGTACCCTAAGGGCCCAAATGGGCATTACATAGAGGGGGAATGGGTTGAAAGTCGACACAACGTACAATATTGTAGAAAGAAAGAATCAACACAACAAAAGTGACATTACAATATCATAAAGGCAGCAAAAGTACACAATTGAAAAGTACAGCGTGAAACATATAAAGAAAGTGTAAAAGTGACAGAAAATCTGGTGTTTGGAAGGCAGGAACACAAATTTACAGCCTAAAAAGATGAGCATGATGAAGACACTTTACAGTGTATTTTGAATAGCTAGAAAAACGAGGAGTGCGGTATGAAAAGAAGAGGTTTCTGTTTGGTCCACTAGGCTACTAGGTAAAAAATTCCATTCATTGATTGCCAGGACAAGGGGTGAGTTCTGATATTTGTTTGTTCGGGCAAAAATTGGGCCAACTTTGTGAGCGTGGTCAGCGCGTGCGGACGTATAGGGTGCCGGGAGTATAAATTTGCGAGCGAATGGTGTTGGATGGTAGTACAGGGTGTGAAAAAAAGTTAATCTTGACAATTGCCTGCGTTGGGTGAGAGGGGGGAGATTAAGTTCGTCCTTCAAGGCAGATACACTCTGGTATCTTGAGTACGATGACAGAATGAAGCGCGCGGCCTTGTTCTGTACGGATTCAAGCATGTTAGTCAGACACATCTGATGTGGATGCCAGATGATTTGCGCGTATTCTAGTGAAGAGCGGATAAGAGCATTATACGCGTGAAGTCGTGTCTCTGAATTAGCTAAATAAAGGTGACGCTTGAGCAGGCCGAGCTTTTTACACGCCTTCGATGTGATTTTTTTCTATATGGGGGGTCCAGCTTAAATCGGAGGTGAATGTAACTCCCAGATATTTGAAAGATGCAACTGTTTCTATTTTGGCATTATCTATTAAGTAATTATAAGTTTCGGATCTTGTCGTAGAAGAAAATTGCACATGCTCAGTTTTTTCTACGTTTATTTTCATCAGCCATTTTTCGCACCATTCAGTTAGAGTAAATAAATCATGCTGGAGTGTAGAAACATCATCGGAAGTTACTATTTCTCTATATATCACACAGTCGTCGGCAAAGAGACGAATTGACGAGGAAATGTTACATGCGAGGTCGTTTATATAAATCAGAAACAGTAAAGGACCAAGTACTGACCCCTGGGGGACTCCTGATGAGACACCCACTGGGTCAGAAACGTGGTCATTTAATTTTACAGATTGCAAACGGTCTGTTAAAAAACTACGAATCCAGTGGGTTGTTTGTCATCCAGATTAAGGTTACAAATTTTAGCCATTAGACGCTGATGTGGAACCCTATCGAACGCTTTCGACAAATCGACAAAAATGGCATCGGTACAAAGCAACCTGTGCTGCGAAACGTGGAGGTCAGTGACCAGCTCAAAAAGTTGTGTCTGACATGAAAAATGTTTCCTAAATCTGTGTTGATTGCTAATGAAGAAGTTATTCTGATTAAGGTGTGTTACAACATGCGTGTAAAGAATATGTTTCAGCAACTTGCAGCTGATTGAAGTAAGTGAAATAGGCCTATAGTTAAGGGGATCATACCGGTCGCCAGATTTGAAAAATGGTAGAATATGGGCAAATTTCCAATCGTCCGGCAAGCAACCTGAATCTAGGAATTGCTGAAATAACAACGAAAGCAGGTAAGCTGAGTAAGGAGAAGTTATTTTCAAGAGCTTCGCTGTTATACCGTCAGGCCCGGGGCTAGTTTTGGAAGCTAGGTGGTCGATAGCGCATGCCACGCCATGAGCTGTAATTACAATGGGCGTAAAACTGGAATCTATGTTTGGTTGCGACGGATCAAAAGAGTCATTTAAAGGTAGCTCGGTAGTGAAAACTTTGGCAAAGGCTTTGTTAAAATGTTCGGCACATTCTTGCAAGGATAACTTATCCCCGGTTGCATTGGTTAGGACGGGTAACGTGTTTTTGTTCTTGGGGTTTATAATACTCCAGAATTTGCTTGGGTCGGTTTTCATAATACTTGGGAGCGTAATATTCAAATACTTATGTTTTGCCTCACGTATTGTTTGTTGAGTTAAAGTAGAAATCTGTTTGTAGTTCTGCCAGTCCTCAGGATCGTTGGTTCGAGTTGACTTTCTGTAGGCCCTTTTTTTCCTGTTTAAAAGCCGTTTGACGTCACGGGTAAACCATGGGTCGTTCATCCTAGAGCTTATTACCGTTTTTGGAATACAAGATGCCTGAATTTCTTTGAGCTTGTTGCGAAATAGACACCAGTTCTCATTCATTGTACGATCCTGCAACCCAGTTTCAAAATTAACAGTTAAGGTTTCCAGCAAATCGTTCATTTTTTGTAAGTCAGCGCGTCCGTAGTTGAAGATTTGTTTCAACGATGACGAGATGTGCAGGACGCGGATTTGTCTACAATTTGTCTTTTCGACTCCTGTTGACTCCTTGTGGCTAACGTCTGCTTTGTCTAAAGACGAATTTGAGCCAGCGTTTGGAAGTTCCACTTCTCTACTTTGACCTTTATATGCTCGCTAACTGAAATCAGCTGACGAAGTTTGCAATCATCTTTTCTTTTATCCGAAACAAAATAAAAAATGAAGGCTCGTAAGTTCATATAAAGCCGCGAGCACAAACATTAGGCAAATCCTAAAGCCTCTTCGAATGGCTTGCACTGCCTGCACTAGTTCAAAAAAATTGGCTCCATTTCTGCATGTTAATCTGGAAATGTCGTCGAAAGGCGATAGTCTTACGCGTGGAGAGAGTGAACAAACATTTATTTCATGTTGTGCGCAAGAAAATTGGGGCATGGTTTTCCAGGGGTGCTGCGTTAGAGTGCCTCGAGCGTGCAGCGGAGGTGAATCAAGTCACGTCACACGTGAGACATGGGCGCCATCTGGCAGTTTTGTTGGAAAACGAAGCGCGTGGCTCTGAGACGGGGTAGCGCGCCCATCTCATAGGTGATAAGGTGTAGAACGGAAGGCGACGGGTAGATGCCTCCACCGTCTCGTCTTTGCAAAGCGTTGGAAACACTCGCCTTTTCGGGCAAGCGTCGCATGGTCAGCGCCGCGTGATAACCGCTATGGTTCTTAAAATTACCTATTCATGCCTTTTCTAGTAAAAGACACACATGCAGAATATATACGTGTTGTTCTGGTGCCCCAGACATGCGCAATAATTTCTTTTTATTTGAGAGTTGCACAAGTATGAACGCTGAAACTTGAGCAACATTGGTGGGCGCTGCTGATTGGGTCAGCCGTGTCAAATACCCGGTGCAATTGAGAGTGGACAAACAGACAAATGTACAGACATACAGACCTAAATTTTTGCGCTGAAGGTCCTCAAGAAAGACTATCGTCTTTAAAAGTGTCACAGCGGTGCTGCGGGCGTGAAGAACATGTTCAGCAAGTGCAGGTGCAGCCGCGACACTACAGCGCGGCAGCTACTGCCAAAACGAAGAGGCAAGTGGAGGCCGAGTTTGTCAAATAGCCAACACGGCGTGTATCGATGGTGTTCTTTACCAAAGCAGTGCCGCGATGGCTGTCCTGGTAGCTGCCGTATGAAAAACTACTCGACAGCGTCGATTATTCCGACAACGTGGCGATCAGAGGAGGTGTTTAACGGGGTTTGTGTTTCAAAATGTCACCTGCTCGTTGAACGTGAAAACGTGAGTCATGATCCCGGACACTGGAGCACTGTTGGACGGGTCCATCAGTATGATTTCAAGACTGTTCATACTCACTATAGCAAAGATTAAGTGGTTTAGTACTAAATACCATACTGTCGGCCTTCTATTGAAGTGCATGCGAGGCCATAGAGCAAAAAATGGAGAAAAATTTCAGGGTTTCCACTTTTCTTCCCTCTATATCAACGGCTCATATGCAACCTATCTTGAATACAAGTTTTTCTTGAAGGCTTTCTATTGCATCAGCTTCACGCTTTCAAAAAAGATGAAGTAACCGCGCAGTTTGCGCCTCAAGCTACATTTTCATTACTTATAACGTTTTTCCCTACGTTTCTTACTGCGCTCGGGCGAGGTAGATTTTTTTGCTCATAAACTATACATGTAAAAAGACTCGCCTTAATAGCTGCTCCAAAGAGATGGATAAGATTACACGTCGGTGGCACGAACTTACGCCCTGAACAACACGTAGCGTCGTCTGCTTCAAGCTTTGAAGGAGGAAGGGGCGCACGCCATGCTGCCCCTCTCTCCTTTTGAGCACGTGCAGGCCGGCAGAGAACTCGTGCAGCACTGCGTTTGCCCCTCGACGAAACGAGGGAGCAAGTGCAGTACACGTGCGCGGCAACAGCAAATCAAGGAGGAAGGTGTGACACAAGTTGAACGGGTGCCGCCGGTGCAGCCACATCGAAGAGACCACTAACATTACCCATTATTGCCATGGTGGCTGACCGACTGCAGCGCCACAGTCACCTCTAGTAAATACTCTAAGAAACTAGATGTGAGGAACCACATTCACGCCACCATAAAATGGCATTCTTGGAATGGACACGAGGTATTACCGTACAAAGAAACTCCCTGCTTGCGTCTTGCCTGAACTGATTCTGAGGGCGACACAAAAATATTCAATGAGCGGATGTTTCTGTCTCGCAATAAGCACTGACCAGTGCTGCCCTCTGTGTTCAAGACACGTGCAGCTATAGTGTACTCCCTGTAACGTATTAGGCGACAAGCCTCACGAGGACCACAGCGGTTGGCTCGTTACAGCAAACAAGATTCGAAATCGTGTTCTGCTCTTTCAAGCAGCTCAAATTTTGGATGCGTGTCAGAACGCAAGCAGGCAATGCTCTACTACACTTTGCAGCATTCTTTGGCTTTTTTTACTTTCTGTTTTCTCCCTTGCTTTGCAATCTGGTTTTTCTCTCACTTTGGGTAAAGTGATAACTGAAAGCGCTGAAGCACTCAGCTACGCACCTGAGTTGTTTTGTAAGAATTGCCTGCAGGGAAAAAGATTTTTTTTTACACAAGAAGCGTCCCTTTCAATCTTAAGGTTGTCTTCTTTTTAATTCTTTCCAGCCTTCAAGAACGCACTCGCATTCGTTCTGAAATCGAATTCGTGGCTTTACCACCCCTTTCTATACCAGGGAGACGTTCGTGCAAACACACACGAATGCACACTTTAAAACGCATCAAGAGGAGCGCAGAAAGGGGAGAGAGAAACACACAAACATACGAGCACGCCGAACACAAACACACATGAGCACACACAATTACAAACACATAAACAGGCATGCAAAATATGAAAGAAATACACAAAGGTGCAAGCCTAACATATAAGCACACACCTGTGAAAATACAAGTGGCAACCACAAAATGACAAACAAACACAAATGCACGCCGAACTCACACACAGACACGCACGCTTACACACACAAGCAAACACAAACAGGGGCACCCATGAAGACAAAACACGGTACAGACTAGCACAAGCATACAAATGCACTACAGCCTCTTCTCTCCTGATTCCATCGCATCAGTGAGATCCTGCATTTCTACGAACACACAAATTGAATGCAGCGCGTTGTGCATAGCAGTTTCGGTGCGCACTGGGTCCCCACTCCGCGCTCCCGGCGACATTCTCTGAGTGCGGGCTCGAGGTGTCGTGCCCTGTGAGAAGAATGAAGGCCACGAAAGGTCGGTGGCTCGAAGGCCTAAAAGCCCCCAAACTTTTGCGTCCGCGGATCAGATGGCAGGCTGCCTTCAGGGCGTACGTGAGTCGCCTCTCCGATGTTTCGTCTCCACGATGACTCTAGTGGGTGCTCGATGCCGATTCTTCCACTCGTGTCCGTGCGAGCACTGTCAGCGTTTGCCTTTGTTCGCCGCAAACAAGGTGAAAAGTTTAGCGCAAACGAAGGCTAACCACAGTGAAAGTAGTACTGGTGCATACTAACCACTGAGTTTTTAGTTAGCAGCAGTTCTCGTCTCTTCTTCGCCTCGGTTTGCACTAAAAATTTAAATCTATATTGTCACACGCTAGGAGCTGTAAAGGCAAGAACAGCGGGAGAGCAAGACACGAATAATAATCTTTTTCTTCTTCTTGACCTTCTCACATGACACACACTCAATGAAGGGGATTGCTCAAAAGAAGGGGAATTCTTTTGATATTTTTATCCTATGTGCTTTTACGTCCACTGTATAATTATTTGTAACTAGTTGCTGATTTGAAGTATCAAAGAACAAGTAGTGAAATAGATAGTTCAAACCGAATTCAATGATACATTCTTTTAATCGCCGTGATATAGTACTGAACGGCAACGATAACATCCCTGTGGCTATACCCCAAATCAGCAGCACCAAACAAAAGAACGGCATGCTATGATGGTTCCAGACCCATTGTTCGAAGAGATGGTATTTGTATGCTTTTTCTAGATGCACTTAATTGGTGACAAGATACTTGAAAAGTGACGAATGATTTCGTTCTTATTACAAAAAAGCCACAGGGGGAATTCAGTTCACGCGAATCATGAAAATAAAAATTTAGTGTGAAATTTGTTCGAAGGGCTATTCCTTCTCGTCTGTGCCGTGTTCGCCCTTTTCGGGTGGCCACGGCCTGCTGGCTCGGTACACAAGGTGGCACTGTTGCAGCTCCAAATAGAGCATCAACTCTATGCTCACACACGAGCATACACTCAAAGGGCCCGTTATGAAAAAAAATTAAGAGATAAATGTCAGATACTTGCAGCACAAAGAGATCATGCATGTGAAAAAAGTATATGTTGTCGGCAATAGAAAGAACTAATACCATAGTCGACAGTTCTTTCAAGAACTAACCAACCACCAAAGAAAACAAAAAGCTTGCTTCACGGGCAGAATAAGACGAGTAATATAGCGTAAAATGTGGTATTATATGGATGACACGCACAATCACTGCGCGCGGTGAGCGGCGTACAATGCCGTTCGACTGTCCGTACATAATGCTGTGTGTCAACTAGGCCCAACAAAAGTTCTGAAATCTTTTCACCGCGATAGAGTTAAAGAGCTGGTGTCGAAGAAATGTCGGCGTTGGCGTCGGCGTCGTTGGTTGTGGACAAAAAATCATCTTATGCGTGCGAAAAATTGAGAGAGATGTATAACCGAGAAAATATTTCTGGGTCACGGTTTGAATCGAACCCGGCTTTGTTTGGTTCCGAAGGAGGACGGAACCCGAGTTGTTTGCGTAAAAGCAGATGTTCCACCAAATGGCCACGCTTATTCTTGTGAATACTGTGAGAATAACCTCCTCTGGTTAGAAATGTAGTGATACTAACACATAATTTACTAACAGAGGCCTCCTGTACACAGGTTTCACTATAGAAAATTAAATATTGCAGTAACATTGGGACTAGCTTGCTCGATTTCGTGTCGACTGGTCGTGCCCTCGCGTTCTCCGACGTCAGCGTAGCTCTGGCCGACTGGGCTGGCCCTACGCCATCTCCTGACGCCGATCTTCGACGACAGCGTAGCTCTGGCCGACTGGACTCACCCTACGCCATCTCCTGACGTCGACAATAGCTCTCGCCTGTTATGCGCCGTCCTCGGAATCCTGCGACCGTCTCAATCTTTCCTATCTTCTTACTTTCGCCGTTCGCTGTCCCTGCGCCTCACGCTCTCCTTCCCCTCTCCATGTGTTTACCTTTTAATCCTATAATTTTAATCCCTCCTTTACCCCCAGCCCTCTTGAGCTACTTTTGACGTGTACGTCCTCCCCCTAAGAGACAGTTATAGGGCTCACTTTTCTCTTCTTTTCATTTCAAATCATTTCCCCCAGTAACAATGCGTGGTACAAGGGCCCGTTGTGATCATGTGTTATAACTGTGGTTATCATAATGATTTTGTGCTTTAAAGCCGGTAACTCACTACAAAGGGCACACAAGCTACTGCGCATGTTCCTTCAAGGTGGCGTTGTGGGTGCATAGCAAGTTCGGAAAGGTTCCATGCACTGCCCCGCCGCGGTGATCTAGTGGCTAAGGTACTCAGCTGCTGACCCGCAGGTCGCGTGATCGAATCCCGGCTGCGGCGGCTGCATTTCCGATGGAGGCGGAAATGTTGTAGGCCCGTGTGCTCAGGCTTGGCTGCAAGTTATATAACCCCAGGTGGTCGAAATTCCCGGAGCCCTCCACTACGGCGTCTCTCATAATCATATGGTGGTTTTGGGGTAATAAACTTCACATATCAAATCAAGTTTCCATGCTGTAAATGTTTCGAAGTGCGCACTAGGAACAGAATATTGCTATCACATCCAACGCTTAAAGGCGAGAATGTAGGGTTATTAATTGTTGTTTGTGTGCGTGTGTGTGAGCCACAAATTAATAGGCCATGTGCGGGGCTTACTTCAATAGTTCATGAAGACGATGCAAGAAAAGCTCGCATCGTCTCTAATGCATTCGCCTCAAACGATCACAAGGAGAAAGGCTTGTTTTTTTTTCAACTTTTACATGCGGAGCATTTCTTATTCGCACGATGTCGCGCTTCGTCGTCAGTAGTGGTGCCGTCCACCCCCCCCCCCCCCTTGGGAACGCTCGCGTTTCTTTTTGGCCCAGGAAGACGCCCGCATAACCATCGCTACCCTCCCTCTTTCACCTTGCAAGGCCCACGCAGGCACGATCTGCTAGTAAAAAAACAACTTCTCACGCCGCTAAACCATTCACTTGTCACCCTACACATGTAGGCGCTAGATCGCGCGTTCGTAATTCCATTCACAGCCTGTTTACTTGGCTTTCGCTTGACGTTGAAGGCAACTGTTCTGCTTCAATAAATAAATTAGAATAATAAAAAAGAAACAACATATGATCCTTCCCAAATCATACACAACTACGCAACGTTCATGCCACATGAACCACAGAAGGTGTCTTAGCACGCCTACGCGCCTGTGTGAATAGAAAAGGCGTTCACCGATTCGAAGTGCTTGGTACTCTACGATTGGGGAGCAAATAGCCGTCCCATGTGGCATGAAGAACATAAACATGTACCAAATGGTGTCAATTCTGCTGTGTTCAGCCGTTAGCTTAAGAGAATTTTATTTCCAGATATGTCTTACATAGCTTATGTGCACACAGAAAGATGTACAATGATGATCATGTGTATGTACAGTTCAAGCTGTTATATACGGCGAAAATAACTTATTTGTGTATGTAGTGAAGTGCAATACAATAATTGTACCACAGAGACAGGACATTCATGAACATCGAGATAATTAAACTCATATAAACCATAGGGCTATACGCACAAACAAGGGGGTCATTCACAGTGCAAGGTGAAGTTTTTACATTCACCTGTGAGGACAGTTTGCTCTCGTGCTCAAGAACAATATTGCCCGAAAAAGCCATGTTTCTAATGAAGAAAACGAGAATTCACTCTGTGATTTCACAGTGGTACAAGCTCTAGCGCACCTCCTCAGTAGGGGAGGAAAGACATAGACACTCTGGTGTTTTGTACAATAATGAATCGCATAGACCAGCGTCGGAGGAAAGCCTCCTCTCTCAGCATAACTAGTTCTTCATTGAGATGCATAAGCAATACGTTTCTTAAACGATGTAGCAGAGGAAACATGGCTCTCTGAGGGCGTCCCCTCAGGTAGGTCAGTCCCCTCCACTTCTATAGGACAAAGACTCCGATAGCCATAAGAGTTCGACAAAGTTATCCCTGTGGCGAGACTTCCACTGCATACTTATTTGGAACATATTGGTAACTGTAGAGGTTCCTGAAAGGGAAAAGTGAAGAGAAAAGCGTGGACCTGTTGTGTTTCAACACGAAGGCACCGACACGGCCCCGCGCAGGGATGGGGGAGAGAGAGATAAGGAAGGAGGAGAGAAGTATATGAGGAGGAAGGGCGCATTCGACTGCGTCCCATCCGCCAAAAGGTGCGTGCTACTAAACATTCATGAAAGACATGGTTCAGCGTTCGGTCGCGGCCGCATTGCGGACATGAGGCGGAGAGCGCAATGCCCCGCTAGTGGCTATTTCTGACCAGAAGTGCTTCTGAAGACAAATTGCTATAATGCTTCAATTGACACTTGTTTTAATGTAGCAACACGTGTAGCGCAAGGTTCTCCTGCAACTTTTTCTAATTTGTAGCTTACACTATTTGCGTACATACTGTGGTGATTCGTATCATGTGTCTTTTCCTCACAGAGTGTTACGTTTTTAAGTTAAAAAGCGTCTTTAGAACGAGCACTTAAGTGTATATTATAATCGGTAAGAGCCTAAGAAATAAATACTGGCTCTTTCCACGAGGCAACATCGCCTTTATTTTTTATGCTTCCACCATGTTGCTATTCCCTCCTGCGGAAACTACGGAACGCAATAAGAGAGATATGTAACATACCGTTGAAAACACTCGAAGCTGCTGCTGCTGCTTAGGTTCACGTCAAACGCGGCATAGTCACAAAATTCAACTGTATCGGATGAGGACCAGTGTGGATGATTTCAACCTCCCCTTCGCATTTTCTGTTCCATCCTTTCATTCGTTCTTCCTTCCAATCTTCTTTTTTTTAGTTCTTCATTCCTTTCTTTTGTTCGTTCTCTCTTCCCCACTCTCTCTCTGTTTATGTTCTTCGTTCTTCGTCTTGACGAAAGTTTTTCATTGCATTGGGGTATTCTCACAAACACTGTTCTATATTGTGCTTTTTGCCATGTTTACAACGAAGTGTCCCACGCTACAAAGCTAGCGAGTCACAGTATCCAATATATTTGTCAAAGAATTCACGGGACTTTCACTCACATATATTTTCTCCTGTCTGCCTAAAAATGCTTCCTTAATAACCGACAGTCGCAATGAAGGTTAGTGAACTCATGCACGAAAGCGAGATACACATTAGTGATCCACTCAACTGCTAAGCCAAGCTGCACAATTGGGATTCTGTTCGAGCTTCACTATTCAATCAATCAATCAATCAATCAATCAATCAATCAAACTTTATTTCAGGAATGCATACGTTTACATGAATAAAATTCTACAGTACAGAGGAGGTCCCGAAGTTAGAAAACTGTCGGGGGGACCTCCGTTAGAGAATAAGTCAAGTGCGATAACAATGCAGCAAGCAGTGAAAAACACTTTGTACGAATTAAACAAAAAATGGTTAAAATTTCATAACAACAAGGCAAGAAAAGTTCTGTGTAACAGCAAGTGGTATAGTGAGTAAAAGAAATACAAAAATTAGGAGTAAGGCACGACGGCAGAGTTTAGAAAACACGTTTTGTGATTAGGTACTCTTTAAACATTTTGCGATTTGCGATTGTTCCACTTAAGAACGCATTTTGTAGATAATTTCATGGGGCCTGCTTTTTATGTATTGTTTGATCGTTTTTAGATGTAAAGCATTTCATGATCAAGCTAAATCCGGTATGAGGCATTACTAGCCTTATTGCGCATGCGCGTTCTTTCACCCTGTCTATCTTCTCCTGCCTCCCCCTCTCTCACTTCGCAACACCGACGCTGACAGCGTCTGCTAGCCTGCTGTCGCTCCCCTCTCCTCTCGCTCCTCTAAATATCCCTCTCCCCAGTATTTACGCCACCATTGCACATGCGCGCCCTTATCCTTTCTTTTCTAAGCTCTCTCTCTGTCACCACGCAACGCCGATGCAGGCAGCATCCGCTAGTGAGTTTCTTGATTGAAAAAATTTGGCCCCGTATCTGCATGTTAATCTGCAAATGTCGTCGAAAGACGATAGTCTTGCGTGTGGCGAGAGTGAACAAAACATTTATTTGATGTTCTGTGCAAGAAAATCTGTGAAGGGTATTCTGGAGGCGCTGCGTTAGAGTGTCTCGAGCGTGGAGAGGAGGTTAACGAGCGCATCAAGTCACGTCACACGTGAGACATGAGCGCCACCTGGCAGTTTTTTTTTTTCAGAAAAGGAAGCGCGTGGCTTTGAGGCGGGTGTGCACGCCCGTCTCAAAGGTGATAAGGTGTAGAACGCCGAGTGACGGGGAGGTGCCACCACCGTCTAGTCTTAGCAAAGCGTTGGAAACACTCCCCGTTCCGTGCAAGCGTTGCAGGGTCAGCGCAGCGTGATAAAGGCTACGGTCCTTAAAATCACGTATGTACGATTTTTCAAGTAAAAGACGCACATGCAGAACATATACGTGTTGTTATGATGCCCCAGACATGCGCAATAATTGTTTTTTAATTGACAATCGCACAAGTATGAGCGCTAAATCTTGAACAACATTGGTGGCGCTGCAGATGGGGTCGGCCGTTGCAAGCACCTGGTGCGGGTAAGAGTGGACAAACAGACAAATGTACAGACAGACAAATGTACAGACAGACAGACAGACAGACAGACAGACAGACAGACAGACAGACAGACAGACAGACAGACAGACAGGACAGACAGACAGACAGACAGACAGACAGGCAGGCAGGCAGGCAGGCAGGCGGGCAGACAGACAGACAGACAGACAGACAGACAGACAGACAGACAGACAGACAGACAGACAGACAGACAGACAGACAGACAGACAGACAGACAGACAGACAGACAGACAGACTGGCAGGCAGGCAGGCAGGCAGGCAGGCAGGCAGGCAGGCAGGCGGGCGAACAGGCAGGTGGGCGGGCGGGCAGGCAGGCAGGCAGGCAGGAAGGCAGGCAGGCAGGCCAAAATGTTTGCGTCGAAGGTCCCCAGGAAAGACTGTCGTCTTTAAAAAGCCACTGCTCCAGTTGCACCAACCGTTCTCTCGACACCTGTATATATAGGCACTAGATCTTGACCTCCAACGTGTAGCTGATGGGAGATTTCTCCTGTGCGTTGTTGAACAAAACATCGCAGCGTGCGTTTTCTCTAATAACGGACTACGGGTCATGCATATTTTACGAATTCATGCATTCGCTTGCAGAAGTCGTCGTCATTTCTTTTCATTCATCTTCTCTTCTCTTTCTTCTCTCTAATATTTGTTTCCTATGTTTCTTCCCTCCTCCCGAAAGAGAGAGCAGGCATTGTGCCCCTCCAGGTGGCAGTTGCCAGCTTGCTTTCTCCCTCTTTCCTCTGTGTCCTTGTGTATCTGTGTATGCAAATAAATAAATAAATCAATATTCACTTGCAAAGTACCTTCGGCGGCTGACAACCAATTTCCCCGAAAGCAAGTAGGTATTCAATCAACTAGCACCCTTGTACACTGTTAATAATTCTCCAGATGGCGTCAGCTGAATTGAAGTCTTCTGTGTCTCATTGGCCGTTAGCAGCGATTGGCATGCTTTAGTAGGAAAGACTGGTCCATCACTGCGTGTTCTGCGCCTCCCCAGGTTTCACCCCTGTGTGATGCAATGATGAGCGCCAGCGTCAAAGCCGCCGCCAGCATTAGCTTTAGCACTCGCTGCTTCACATGTACACATGGTTCCCTTTAGTGAGAGTTGGTGTTCATTTTTGTATCTTTTTTTTATTGCGACAAAAACTTGCCTTTAAGGCATATTATTTTTGGTAAATGTGTGCTGTTAGGTTGGTGTTTTGTATGAAGTGAAGTAGTGGCATGTGCAATCTGACATTTTTGTACCTGCTTGGTTCCGTAAGAGTTGCTTTAGTGCCTGATGAAAGCATCCTCTTGCGTAGAATTGGTGCCGTCGTTGCATAGTGGAGGACGATGGATGGTCCATAAGGTGAAGCGCGCGTATAAAGGCCTTCACGTGAGGCGCACACGAATTCTTCACTCGTTCGCAACAAAAGTGAGATATATATTATAACAAAAGACGAACAAAGAAGGCTATACCGTCAGTACTCTTTTCTCCTCCACAGTTTTTTTTTCCTTAAGGACACCTTTTTAAAATCTTCGCTGAAAGAAGCTCGATTTGGTATTTAAAAAAGATTTTCTTTCTGCGCCTCCTATAGCATAGCACTCTTATGGTCCCAGTCACGAAAGTGAGTTTAAAAAAACGTGAGGACCGAAGGCCGAGGAGGGTGGAGAGAGTAGTGGTGGCAAGCTTTACAGCGAATGCAACAAGTAGGGCGCACCGTTTCTTAAACAGCATTATTAAATTTTGTTTTGCTCTCGCATCCCAGCTGTCACCTTCCGGATTGCGGACTTGCAAATGAGATTTTGCTCGGTCAGGTGAAAGTGAAGCTAGGACCCAGCCCGAGGCCACTGTTTTCCTTCTACAGACATGTCTCCCAGGAGGCTGTCTCTACAGTGGCGTTACAGCGCAACCTTTCAAGGCCTAAAATGTTCGCCGTTATGCGGTGCTTTTAGGCTCCTCGCTTTGCCAGTTTATCTGATCTCGTGTTTTTCTTTCCGCTCATCCTTCTCGTTTTTACTTTTGAAATGCATACTTTTTTTAAATATTTTAAGTCGGCACATGCACAATCGCACGACATTTTTAACGTGGACTATACTGTGAAAGGGAGACGCAGCCAGACATTTTTTCCTTGGAGGGGAAGGACCGGGGGAGTGATTTCATTCAGCCTTTGTGTACGCCTTTGCTTGGGATAGTATGCGGTTCATTTTGCATGCAGTTGCAACAATCGAAAATTCTGAGAGAGGTCTGGAGCCTCTAATGGCTACGTCACTGCTCTGAAACGATTCAAGGTCATCTAAACCAGCTTTACCTTTGTTTATCTTAACTTATCTTTGCGTGCCCTCTAGCTGTTTATTCTCTGTTCTACAGAAACCATCAATGAAGTACGTTGGTTCCAGCGATAAGAAAAATAAACATTTTTATGCAGAGAAGTACGGATGGCCGCAAGTTGGCTGGGCAGGGGGGGGGGGGTTAGATGAGACGGCATTTTGTTTCAAAAGTTCCCCAATGGCTTCGCCTGAGCCTTGTAGTGCTGTTTCAAGGAAAATGTCCCAGCCCAATGTTTTGAAAACCTTCAGAATTCAGCCAGATCCATCCAGCTAAGGTATTTCTTAGCAAATATTTATTGTTTTGCCGTCTTTCTTGAAGTTGGGGCAACTCAGTGAATTCTATTAGCCTTTGTTTTGTTTTTTTCGCGACATCGGCAACTCGACGAAACCTGTTCTTGTCACGTCATTGTACAATTTTTTAAACTGGTCGTAAAACTGTAGCATACTGAAGTCGCGAAAGGTCTGTATCATTTGGTGACATCTTCCTGTCTCAGATGGTTCCACTTGTGCTGCGACTGCAATGAAAAAAAATCGTTATTTATTCATTTATTTACTATTTAGGTAATTTTCTTACGCAATTACACAAAGACAGGAGAAGAGAAAGGTGGCAAATACCACCTGGAGGGGCACAACACTTGCTTGCTCTTTTGGAAGGAAGGAAGAGATATAAAAAAGAGGGATTTCATTTATCTATTTATTTTCCCGAGAAGCATAGAGGCGTTACGGAAAAGGCGAATACAGCAACAATAAAAATGCAAAAAATGGTACATATAAACACAACAATTAGAATTCTTTTTCAAGCAACACTAAGTTATTAAACGCTCAAGATATAATCAGTTAGCGTAGTTTCGAATGAGGACACGCCCTCGCTGCAGGCGATTGACGGAAAAATGTTGTTTCAGTCGACGCTGGTCATTGGCAAAACGGAGTCTGAAAAATTGTTAATGCGGCAAAAAGGAATGAAACCTTTATATTGACGATAACGATGCGATGTTATGCGCGAAGGTCCTGGGGTGATTTCCTGGTTAATTGAATGAGAAAAGAAATAGAAATCACAGTATAAGATCACGCGAACACCTAATGGCACGTTTTACAAACACAACTATCTTTTTCGTTTGATGATGTGGAAAGCCTTCTCTGGTGAGCCGATCTCCGTGAATTCAGAAGGATCTCAGTTTCCGGGAAGAATTATCCATCAATTGCAAGGGTGCCCTTGCCTGAGTGCTTTCTCTACCTCACGTCATTTTACAGTGGCTCCACGATCACCCTATCCACCGAGGGACGAAACCACATGACGTCGTTATCGTATGATGACGTCCTGTTATAGGACTTCATAGTGACGTCATGAATGTGACGACATCACAACATCGCAGATCGTCAAATCGTCATGAAGAAGTCACCGACACCATCATGTGATGTCGTGAGGACGTGATCACATAATAGGAACGATCGCATCCCTTAGTGTCGACGCCAACACCGTCAACGCTCGTCAACGCGGGCCATTTTCAAGTTTGACGAGTCAAATAAGGCTTCCTCGTCAATATTTGCTTGTTGGCACTTGCGAAGTTTTCTGTTTATCGTTCTCCGCCGCGATGTGCTAGTGGTTAAGGTACTCGGCTGCTGATCCGCAGGTCGCGGGATCAAATCCCGGCTGCGGCAGCTGCATCTCCGATGGAGACGGAAGTGTTGTAGGTCCGTGTGGTCAGATTTGAGTGCACGTTAAAGAACCCCAGGTGGTCAAAATTTCTGGAGCTCTTCCCTACGGCGTCTCTCATATACATGTGGTGGTTTTGGGACGTTAACCCTCACATAGAAGTCAACAGTTTATCGTTTATTTTAATATTTTAATGGGTTCTTCTAAACGTTCATTAGCATGTTGCGGGCCGCTCCCCGTCCAAAACAAAAAAACCAAGTCTCTTTGCTGCGTCACGGGCCTGTCAGACAGACCATAGCTTTGTTTAGAGTGTGGAGCAGGTGATAGCAGTCTACCATTTTGATATATCTTCTGCAATAGCGTGGGGTTAGAATACGCCTTGACCTTAAGTACCCTGAATTTCAGAGCAGGAGGTCTGCTTGAGGTCAAGCATGCGTACACCGAAGTCGGATAAGTATCACCAGCACAACATGTTGTACGCTTCGTGAATCGATCCAATAATGGCGTCGTTGCTGGCCGTGTGAATCGTACTGTAAGGCTCCGCCCACATATTATGTTTTATAAGCGAGCCACTCATTTTAGTAATAAAGTCATTAACCCTATAAAATTCCATTCATGAAGAACTCCTTCTAAATGCGTCAAAGTCAAACATCATTCTAATGTACTCAATATTCTGTTGCAATGCGAAAATTCTCGTAACATATTGAAAGATGTTCCATGGTACCTTATGATAGTCAGTATTTATTTACGTTTTTATCCTTTATGATTCCTTCTTGCCCAGATAGAATTAGACCTAAAGTTACATAAATGGCTCAATTTTGATTTCGAATATGTCTATTTTGAGCAAACAAAAGAGTAATTGTTCTTTTGAAGCATTGCGCCGAATTCGGCACGTAAAACGTTGTACATTCAGCAAAGTGATTATATACAACAGTACACTACACATATGAAGGTAAATTTGGACACGTCATGCAGTGAGCTGAAATTATCAGAATCTCGATGTATCTATCACTCTCTCATACACTAGTTGACACAACTAGGAAAAGCAGCTTGTGCGCCTGAACACTTACAAAGTGTGCTAGTGGCAATATTTAAGCTTAACATAAACTAAATGCAGTCGTCTCTTGAGCATAGAGACGTTATTCAGCCATGAATAAACACTAGCTGTGTGTCTCTAGTTACAACGACGACACTGCTGAACGTTCTTAAAGAGCGGTCCTTGTTCTCATTGAAGCACAATGTGCAGAGCGTAGGCGGATGTATATATATATACTGAGAGTAATATTTTAAGGGGCCAGTTTGTCTTCGTGTTCGTGAAGATATGGGATATAGCACAACGGCAGCGTTGTCAACAAGGATAAATATATCTCTTTCCCAATAGGTTATTATTATTATTATTATTATTATTATTATTATTATTATTATTATTATTATTATTATTATTATTATTATTATTATTATTATTATTATTATTATTATTATTATTATTATTATTATTATTATTATTTGTGGCAAAACTTGGGAGTCTGTCAGGCTATTGGACTCAGGGCATGCCGTTGATGACTGTTTTGCCGCGTATTTTTCATACGTTTATAAGGCCCCGGACTTTTTAACTCAAATAGTACAACAGCCCAAGGCAGTCAGCACAACTAGTGGTCAGCACATCTGCTCATTCGTTAAGCGCTTAAACCATTCTTATTGTGTGGCACAGATGGCATTCCTTCCGCCATACTAAAGGCTTATGGTAGTATGTTTGCCCCAGTACTGACTACAATATTTAACAGCTGTCTGAACGTTTGCACATTTCCTAGCGTGTGAAAAACTGCGCTTGTTTTTCCAGTGTTTCGGTCAGGCTGCAAAACTGAAGCTTTAATTGTCGCCTAATTTATCTATTGTGTGCCACATCAAAGATCTTTGAGCTGGCCCTTCGCAACATTTTCCATGTTAGCATGAATCGTTCATTATTCCTAATCAATGCGAGTTTATCTCTGGCCACTCAACTACCACAAATCTTGCTAGTTCCATCACCCAAATATCTTCTCCGATTTCTCTCAGAGGACAGGTTGATGTAGTCTACGGTGACCTGATCAAGGCTTTTGACGTAGTCATCCACTCACTGTTTTTGTTTAAACTTGCAAACTTTGACGTTGACTCGCCTGTTGTGAATCCCCTACACAGCTATCTGCTTAATCGATCATGCTGTGTTGCCGCAAGTGGCCAAACATCTTCTTTGTACAAAGCCACCAGTGAAGTTCTTCATGAATCTGTATTGGGCCCATGCTTATTTTTAATTTACGCGAACGATGTTTCTTTTGTAATTTGTTATTCTTCTTTTTGGTATACAGATGATATTCAGATATTCAAAAACATTCATTCAGTCAACGATTGTCGCTTGCTGCAGCCAGATTTCTGTTCTTTCTCTGAATGCTGTGATAAAGTATCCTTGGTCTGCATACCTCAAAGGCCAAATTCATGAGTATATCTCGCAAAACATCCATAGTGTGACTTCCATACGCTTTCCATACCATGTTCTTATGTAAGTTATATGAATTCAGTGATCTGGGTGTTCTTTCTTATAGTATGCTAAATCTTTCTGCTCATACCAAACATGCTGCCATGCGTGGCCTTCATTCTCTCGGCTTCATTTGTAAAATCTCTCGAGAATTTAGTTCTTCTAGAGCCTTCCACAAATTTTACACCGCCATAAGTCTTTATCAACTCGAAATATGAATCTGTGATCTGGAATGGCGCTGCTAAATCTGGCGGTGACGCCATTGAGCAAGTCAAGAAAAACTCATAGGCATACACTATCATTGTTTCACTAAAAATAGTTCTGGATCTCGTTCTAACACTGGCAGATTATTATTATTCCTCTCACTTCACTGCTGACGAATTCCCGCGGACCTAATATTTTTTTTTTCAAACTAGTTCATGGTATGCTATCGTGTCCTTTACTTCTAAGTTGTGTTAATTTTCGAATTCCCGTAAGTTAACCAGAAAGCATCGACCATTTAATGTACCTGCCAACTTCTCCAACGCTCTACTGTTCCCAGAATACAAAATTTTATGATAACTTTCATATTCTTTATCTTTTTCACTATCCTCTGTCATTATTAATATCTGAGGTCTGCGCTGTTTCAACATAGTTTTCACAATGTACAGATTCTTCCCTTTCCATCTTTCAGGAAAGTCCTGCATAGATGTGTACGTTTCCCTTTATTTCTCACTTCCTTTCTATGATTCTCGTCTTGTCATTTTATTCTTCCCATTTTGCGCTGACTTATTTTTTCTCCGTATTTTCCCTGTTTATTTGGTTTTTCTGAGAAGTACCTATATTGTATTTTTGTATTTCTTTCTTGTTATTTGTTATTTTTGTTGTTTATTTGTATCGTCTTATTTTTGCGTGTGCCTGCAATAAGACTTCATAGTTGTTCTAGGGCAGGTTAAATAAATATGTGGTTATTATTATTATTATTATTATTATTATTATTATTATTATTATTATTATTATTATTATTATTATTATTATTATTATTATTATTATTATTATTATTATTATTATTATTATTATTATTATTATTATTATTATATCTAAGGCTTAGTGCCCCAGAATCACCATATGATAGTAGACATGCCGTAGTAAGAAGCTCCGAAAATTTGGACCACCTAGGGTTCTTCAACCTGCACCCAAATCTGAGAACTCGGGCCTTTAGCAATTTAGTCTCCATGGAAAATGCAGTCGCCGCAGCTGGTGATGGATCCCGCTGTTTATCATTATAACGAGTAGTATTAGTAGTATTAGTAGTAGTAGTAGTCGTAGTATCAGTAGTAGTAGTAGTAGTAGTAGTAGTATAGTTGTTGTTGTTGTTGTGTTGTTGTTGTAATTATAGCAGTAGTAGTAGTAGTAGTAGTAGTAGTAGTAGTAGTAGTAGTAGTAGTAGTAGTAGTAGTAGTAGTAGTTGTTGTTGTTGTTGTTGTTGTTGTTGTTGTTGTTGTTGTTGTTGTTTACATCGAAGGTACTCCTACACTTATGCACGAGCCGCGCTGTTTGTTCGTTTGCCTGTAGAGCGTGCACCACTGCAAGCACACTCTTTTTGCGCCAAAGCCAACTTGCTGTTCAGTTTTGCGGATAATATTCGGAGATGCAGAACTAGTCCAAACAGTAGAAGTTTATTTGCATAATGCCTATTCTTCTGAAATTGGCTAAAGTTTATAGGGATTCATTAACAAATTATACTTGCTTATCATAATAATCAACTTACTGTGAAATTATTATAAAAAATTCATTATAATGTCAAAAGTCATGTGGACTTCGTTTACAACATACGTACATTGAAACATGCGAGAATTTTCTTCAACCTCCTACGCTTTAAGATTGTCACTGAGATCCACTTGTCTTTGTTTATTAACTTCTTTATGTGCACCCGTAGGCAAATTATGCCGGCACACGCGAGCGGCGACCAATATCAGATAAAACTGCGTCCCACGTCGTCTAAAGTTGAGCGTTTCTTGCGAAAACATCAAAGTGCGCATGCACGTCCTTTCACCACTGCAGCCTTGTTTTTTTTTTCACTTGCCACCAACGTATCAGCTACATGTAGTGCTTTACGCACATGTAGCACTTGTAGCATTTTCCTTTTTTCAGTCCGTCACGCCCTCCATTCGACGGGGTCATGGTTGGCGGGAGACGTACGCTACTTGCTTTACTCGATTAAGTATAACTTTGTCGCAGTTATTGAGCGTTCTCACGTACATCATCAGTGGCTTTCTGGGCATCTTCTATCTTGTGAAAAGGTACCGTGTAGTGTGGAAAGTACGAACGAGGGCATTGAATCTTGGGGGATGTAGAGCCGAAAGGATAAATCTTCAGAAAACTTTCCTAAGACGAGAAGGTCTGACTGCTACATGTTATGTCTGATAGAGATAAAGCAAGAGCGTATCCTTCACCACCAGCATGCCTCCGTCGAATTGAGCGTGCGACGAAATAAGCGAAGAAAGCAACCCGCACAGCATAACGCTACAAGTGATCCACTAGCCTTTTGCAACCGAGTAATGAGATGGCGGAGAGTTTGAAATGATGCGCACGCGCATTGAAATATCTGGACACCAGACGCCTTACTAGAGACGGTGTGGCGATATTTATTTCTACAGATGTGAATGCACTTTTAGTCGCATTAGTTAGTTTTGATGTAGAGCGCACTGCAAAATCAGAACGCCTTACTCGAAGTGTGTCACTATACTGTCAGTGATGAAGATGGTGAGTGTGAAAGTGTTCACGACACGCGGTGACTGCGTTGGCTAGACAGCTGTCTGGCCCTGCCGCGCTGGTCTAGTGGCTAAGGTACTCGGCTGCTGACCCGCAGGTCGCAGGTTCGAATCCCGGCTGTGACGGCTGCATTTCCGATGAAGGCGGAAATGTTGTAGGCCCGTGTGCTCAAATTTGGGCGCACGTTAAAGAGCCCCAGGTGGTCGAAATTTCCGGAGCCCTCCACTACGGCGTCTCTCATAATCATAGCGTGGTTTTGGGACGTTAAACCCCACATATCAATCAATTAGACAGCTGTCTGTGGTTCTTGGTAGCGCCTGTGGAGCACTGCTTGCCTTGGTTTCAATGCAATGCACTCACGTTCAACGCCGCGTGACGCAGCTGGAGCCAGAAGGCATGCGTTGCGAAGGATTGCAGCGTTTAGCTGGATTCAACGCGAGCAATATTTTTAGCTTCTCTAAACCGCACGCAGTCGCCATGCGACGTGGCCGCTGTCACACAAATCATTACCCCCCCCCCACCCCCCCCCCTCTGTGCCAAGAGCTGTTAATACAAAAATACGCGTACCGTCTAGGATGAAAATGGAGAACAAAACAGAAATGGCCAAATATTGTGAGCGAAAGTTACGTGCGGACGTCGCTATAATTTTACCCATAATGTCGACGTCCACCTACCTGTGTTTACGAACATAGAATGGGTCTATACCACGGTGTAAGAAAACTAATTATTTTTCTCACACCGTGGTCTATACTCTGTTTTATACATCAGGTGCACTGCTGCGGAAGCTAGCGAAAAGTTGGGTTAGCAACACGTACTACTACGCGCGTCTTACGCTTGGCTTTCATCGTTGTAAACGCTCGTGCAAGCCCAGCATGGACACGCACGTATGGCGCCGCGGCAGGTTTCAGAATAAAACACTAAGAAGCAAAAAAGAAAGAGACGCTGAGAGAACCAGATTGATTTATCGACGACCGTATAACGGGGCTTGTTTATCGCTTAGAATCAAAGTATTTTCGTATATTGCTCGGCCCAAATGCGAAAAGAAACTGTATCCTGGGTTATAGGAACTCTGTACCATTTCTTCGTAGTAATGTTAGCCGCCTAGCCTCCACCCAAAGCGTTGCACGTATGTATCAAACAGGGTATTCGCAACTTTCGCGACCTATTTGTGGCGCGACTATACATCCAACATGGCGATCGTTGAGATGATCGCCCCTAGGGAGACGACACCAGGAAGTACACTTTTGGTGAACACTGCAATTCATCGCGCCTCGGTGGACCTTCGATTAATGTTTTGGAGAAAGTAGGGAAGCGCTAACATGCTCTGTTAGGTAAATAATTGCCTTTTTGCCTAAATCGCTGGTAGCGTCATGTCAAAAATCTTCGCAATAAAGGTTCACATACTGACGTTGATATCAATAAAGGAAAATCTGGTGACAGTAGCCTGAAAACTGGCACCCTGAAACTTTGCTCAAGAAAGTGGTGGCAAGACCTGGTAACAGTCAAATGTAAGCTCGTACTAGCCATGGACCTTTTCTCTACTTTAGAATGAGTGGAATGATACGGCAAAAAAGCCCTCTGAGCACGAAGGTGATACATTCAACACGCATGGTTCTTGTCAAGCATGAGATGAAGATAAAAAAACTGCAATTTGTCATTGACGGGAAGCTAGTGAGTAAACTTGAGCACTTGTCCAAACGCTCTAAACTTATCTACAACAAAAGTGACACATTCAGAGTAAGGTCCACCTGACTCTTTTTTTTTCAAAAGAACAAAAAAAATCTTCCACATATCTAAAAACACGTAACACTTTGTCTTTCGACAAAACAGTGTCCAGGTGTCGGTCAATCCGAGCCAGGAAGATGTTACACAGCACAGGGGCTACACACGAACCAATACAAATACCTTCCTTTTGTACAAACACCTCGTCTTTGAACGAAATGAACGTTGCACTAAGATGAAATTCCAGGAGGGCCAAAAAACTGTCTACCGGAACTCCGGAATGAGTAATGAAAGATACAGACCTATTGTCCTCTATGCACAACTGCACGTACCCGAGTAACTCTCTGTGTGGAAGAGAATAAAAAAGATCCTCGACATTGACAGAGAAAAAAATGTCCTACAGTGCTATTGTCCTGAAGAAACTCGATTCTGTCACAGCAATTCTTGACAGTGAAAAAAGCGTCTAACAAAAGAGCGTTAAATTGTTTCAACAAGTAACGAGTCACCATTACCTGCCACATACTATTTTCGCTGACAATGGTCCTAAAGGGCATCTCTGGTTTGTGAGTTTTAGCGCTAAAAATACAGACAGCTTATCTCTTTTGCATTCAGTAATGCCATTTGCCAGCCTTGTCAGCCCATGCTCATTACACAGGGCAACAGCCTTATACTTTACCTTGGGAGCGGAAACCCACAGTTCCTTGAAATTCTTCCGTGTGGCGTCAGTGGCCTTGACATTGAAGATTCCTTCCTTAGTAAGCCCAAATCCACCTTCTTTGTCCGACACCAGCACGCGCAATTTATTTATTTATTTATTTATTTATTTATTTATTTATTTATTTATTTATTTATTTATTTATTTATTTGTTTACAAACCCTAAGGACCCGGGAGGGCATTACATAGGGGCAGATTAGGAAGATTTTCAACATGTGTACAATACAATAAATGTTCAGAGGCATGATTAGGTAAAGCTTAAATGAAGAACAAAAACTACACACAACAGCAGTGATAAGGAAAAAAGCATATATATAAACTCTGCAGAGGAAAAGGTACGTTAATAAAAATACAATAGGCTCAAGGTAACCAAGTGTTGGCACCAATAACACACACAAAAATATTCAAGTAATTCACATGAGCAACACCACCGCATAACTACATTATTCGATTGAAAGTTCTAAGAACACATTTAACGCTTTCAGAAAGAATGAAGATTCTGTTAGAGTGGCTTTATGAGTTGGCAAAGAATTCCAGTTAGCTATCGACAGGGCTAAGGGCGAGTTTTGTTTTATTTATTTTTTTCTCGGGAAGATAGGATTAACTATGTTAAGGTGATCAACACGGGCTGAAATGTGTGATGGCGAGAGGATATGCTTGCGCAGAAACTTGGAGTTGCTCTGGAAGAGTGAGAGGAAATCGGATAGCCTTGCAAGTTCACGGATAGTGGCAAAGGAGGGCAGGCAGATTAAGCGATTTCAGTAACAAACTTACGCTTTCATACCGTGAGTACGACGACCTTATGAAGCGCGCAGCTTTGTTTTGAATTGATTCAACCAGGTAAGTTATGTTTTCAGTGTGAGGATGCCATGTGATTGCAGCATACTCCAGCGATGGTCTTATAAGGAATCATTCTTCCTGAGGAAGCACACCACTACATCCATGGGGTCACGCCCATTACGACTTCCTTTGGGAACAGTCCTTATCAAGCTATCAGTTCTATCCAGAACGCACCTCTCCTTGTCTTCAGCCTTAGCCCTGCTGGCCATGTGTCTGTTCAAGGAAAGTAACTCATGCGCAGTAGTGGTAGGTTGAAGGCTAAATTTCGGCCCATTGTTAAGTACGCGCGCCACCTCCACTGGTACTTGTACTTCGCCCACCACTTGTAATCCTACCGTTCGGATTTCCTTCTTCCTACGCCTGGGAAGCACCTGAAGACACCGTTGCAACTGATGTACCGTTGTTTGAGCAGCCAGAATACTTAGGCGTTAAAGTTCCACGTGCTCAGCACCGGGCTGTCTCTTGCTAAAGCAGCATGATTTCATTCTGCATAGACACGGAACTTGGTTATTGTTCTTCTAAATTTAGCGCTCTTAACCCCTGATGGCTGTTTCTGGTGCTAAATTGAACAGGATGCTTAATTTTTTCCCGGTGTATGTAGGCTGTGAGCATCGAGGCTCGCAGTGAAATCAGTCGGCTTTTTCTATTTCTTTCTACTTTCTCTTTAACTTGGGAAACTGAAAGAATTACAGTAATATTGAGACCATTCACAACGTTGAAAAACAACCACGAACGCGTGAAAACAAGCTGCAGCGTCTGCTGTTTCAAACAGGTTCAAAACTTCAATCCTCTCAACAGAATTTCCGGCCGCCGCCGCTCAGCGGCGCAAGCATCCTGGAGGTTGCGAATAGTTTGACCAAACGTTTTATTAACTTTAGAAAAGTGGTTGGTTTTTAGGATTTCACATCCCATAGCGAGGGGGAGGGGGGCTGCCGAAATTCATCCTACTTAAGATTGTTTTGAGCACACTGACATCGCACAATAGACGTGCCTCTAAAAGTTCGCTGCCGTCAATAGGAAAACATCCGAAATAACGGGAGCAAGAACCTCAAGCTGGTATAACATTCTAAATTCGTTTTTTTTTTTCTGTCATACGCTAGTCGACTTGCTCATACAGATGACTACAGCAGTCCCGCCATTCGTCTGCTCGTTACCCAATTGACCCAATTCCTTCTCGAATATAGCGAATCAATGGTGCACTCTCGCCATCTATGCGCGAACGACCGAAACAAGCCTTTTCTCCTGTGCCTGTCCACGTAACCGTCGGCAGATGGCGACGCTTCGCATGTTCAGAGAAGCTATTTACTGTTTGAATGGAGTAATAGTTGTCCTTCCATTGCGTGATTGTAAAAGAAGATTACGTAAAATGGCGCCAAGGTTGAGGAGCAACATAGTAACTATGAATGAATAGACCCCAAGACTACAATGTAATACCGGCAGCCGTTAAATCAATTTTTCAAATACAAGCAATCCAAAACAAACTTCACATTACTGATTAGCTTCTTTGTGAGTGCCGCATTACATTGCTGGGACCGTTTTTACCATGCGCAGCTTGTTGCAAGTCACATTGTTCACAACTGTAATAAAGCTAAAGCTAAAAAAAACATAACTTATGGTATAATCAAATGCATAAATATACAGCTTACAATCAAAGATAGCTGAGCTAATCTATTAGTACCCATTCTAAGATATATGTCACTTAAACACGGACTTAAGACAAAACGCAAGACACCGCAAGGCGCCGATCAAGAACTCACTTGGCGCACGACGAAAAAAAGGCATGAAAACGTATCTGCGCATTTTCATGCAATATGCGAACCTATCAATCCCGTATGCTTTGGAAGTTATCTCTCCCGTAGAACCCCACCCATTCCAGGTTGATATGTTAAGCTTCGTGATGTAAAAAATCAGCGGAAAAGACGACACGCAAAAGAAGGAGGACACCATTCGCCCAGTTCTGTACGCTACTGCAGTTCATTTCAAGTTCAGCGGGCCCTCTTGCTTGTGAAAACCAGGTTGATAGGTTCGTACACTGTGTGCGCATGCGCAAATAAGTTCTGGTGTCTTCTTTCTTTTCAATTGCAGTGCGTTTTTTTTCAATTGCTAGCTAACGCCTTGTGTAGTGGTAGACTCTAAGACAAAAAAATGGAGTATTTGGGGAGTAGCTCTCTCATGCAACAGTAATCGTCATCTGACTTGTTCACATTTTCTTTATTGAAAGCCCGGCACTCGTCACTTTCATATCAACAATCCAATGTCACGCTGATAACACGCACGCCGTTCGTGACCGCGAACTAACGAAGCCAGATGATAACGTGAGGACAATACGCGAAGTGGATAATGGTTTTTGTTGCGTGGCAGAAATACTCCCCACATATACGACTTTTTCTTAGTGTAATTTTTACCACGTTTGGACTCCCTGTCTTCTAGAAGGACCCAAGCAAGCACACGTGTGCTTGCTTGGGTATTAGTCTACATGAAACCTTTGGCTTTTAAGACAGCAGTGAAAAGGTGAACTTGCTCATGATCGACCGTGATAAAAACAAGTAAAAGGCGTTTGCATTATTGGTGGCGGGAATGGTAAGGAATAGGCGAGCGTCAAACCAATTTGCATCAATGTCAGTGAATGTCAGGTGGGTGCAGCTAAATAGAGCGTCATGAAACTTAATACATTTGACTCTATATAACGTTACAACATATTGATTGATTTGCTGCTCTATATTTAAGCAACACTAAACAGAAAATATTTTAAATTTCGTCCGAAGCTGTTGCGCATGACCGCACTGAAGTAAGATTTGATGACACGCAGTAACTCGGCAGTATGCAACAAAAGTCCCAATTTCCAGGCCCATTAAAGTGTCATAAATTGCGTGCTGTTAGTTGACCGTTAAAACCAACATTAAAAGGAATTCATTGGGCCTAAATGTTACGCAAAATCATTCTGTATATTCTCAACGGTAAGGCCTTATTACTCATTAATTTCGTTTTCATGGTGTAGAATCATTCCAGTGATGACCTTTCATTTTATAACGTAGGCTCTAGCCAACAAACCAACTTTCGTATCCCTTTCTGTATAAATACTGCGCTGTTATCAAATTGCTTTCCAACAGTTGGATTGTTTCTTTGAGCACTATACTTTCAACAAACCCGATTGAGCAAGCGTCAAGAGCTGCTACGCCATCTGCACTTCACTTTACAACCTAAGCTAAACGCGGCTGCATTTCCGATGAAGGCGCAAATGCTGTAGGCCCGTGTGCTAAGATTTGGGCGCATGTTAAAGAACCCTAGGTGGCGAAAATTTCCGGAGCCCTCCATTACGGCGTCTCTCATAATCATATGATGGTTTTGGGACGTTCAACCCCACATATCAATCAATCTAAGACAAACGAAAAAACATTGGCTAGAAGACGTAACAAATCACAACCACGCTTACCAATCTTGGAGGCTAGATCAAAAAATATCTGCTTGAGATTTTCAGCACCAGATGGCAGAACTGTACAAAAGGCAACTCTAGCATACTCTTCCATTTAATATCACCAAAATTGTTCCTCCTCCTCCTGCTTCTCCTCATCTTGCTGACATGAAGTCCTCGATTTCTGTGGGGTGAGGTGGAACGAAGTTTTCCAGTTGGTGGGGTAGAGTTTACTTATCCGCCGAATAGTTCACTATAAAAGGTTCTAGGGCGGTTGGTGGTAAAAACATTGAAAATAACAATAAGAAATTGCATAAGTGACTTGGAAAATGTGGGACAGAGTATCGAAGAAAGCCCAACTTCACGCCCGTGTCATTTACTCATCTTGTCAGGAGCGTAACCTGTCGCACTGTTGAAAACGCACTTGATAGATAAACGTTTGCTGCTATTTACGCTCCAAATCAAGATATATAGATATGGGATGCCTTAGTGTATCGCTCTGGAAATTTTATCATTTTGTGGTATTTAAGAAGCAGCGATATCGCACTGTATACTGATCTCTACCAGTTCGGCTCCATCAAAATTTGGCCGCCATGACAAAAATCCAATTCCGCAACCTTCTGTTCAGGAATCAATTGATTGATTTGTGAGGTTTAACGTCCCAAAACCACCATTTGATTATGAGAGACGCCGTAGTGGAGGGCTCCGGAAATTTTGACCACCTGGGGTTCTTTAACGTGCACCCAAATCTGAGTACACGGGCCTACAACATTTCCGCCTTGTTCAGTATCAAGTACAGTGACGACTACACCACCATGGCGGGTATAATCCGCTTCGTACATCAGGTTCCATGCTATGAAAGCTAGCGTGATTTCTCACAGCTCATGTGTGATTGAGTGAGCGAGAACAACTTTAATATGGTCCAGCGCAGACGCTGAGGTTGCCACGCGTCCCCGGCCTGGCCGTCCAGTGTGCCGGCGACAGGGCCGTCAGGCTAGCTCATGTGTTCGCACCGAGAAAAAGTTTAATGATCAGTTGATATAAAAAACGACGACATCAGTCACTAAAGCATAAAAGTGCATTGACGCTTCGACTCCCCGAAGTGGGAGCCCTGTTCCCAATCTTCCATTCTAAGTGCCTAAACGTCATTGCACTTAATCCTTTCGTTAATCATCCTGGTTTGTTTTTATTCAACTATTTTTGCCGACCAGACGGGTGTCCATCGAGGCCTTTATTTGAGCTCAATAACTGTACCAACCCTAAATTAATTTACCATTTTGTATTTAGACTGAACAATGGATGAAGATGTTTCATGCCTTAAAAATGAAAGAAATTCTGTTGTTCATTCGATTGTTTATGGATTGCTCTGGATTGGCTAGCGTATTTTTGTTTTCGTATCGTGGTCTCCGCAATTCGCACCGCTAGTGCACAGACGGAACCTGTAGCGTACGCCGCGTTTAGAACGAAGAATTCTAAATGCGATACATGCGTACATACACATTTTTTTGGACCAGCTCCTCTGCGGTGGTCTGGACGCTAATGGCGCTCGACTGTTACCCCGAAGGCTCCGAGATTGAACCCCTGCTGCATTTTCGGTGGAGGCGAAAATGCTTGAGGCCCACGTGCATAGATTTAGGTGCACGTTAAAAAAACCTAGGTGGTCGATATTTCCGGAGCCCTTCACTATACGGCGTTTCTCACAACCATATTGTGGTTTTGGAACGTTAAACTCAATATATTCCTATTATTTTATTGACCAAGCTTCTTGTATAGCTTCTTTGACATTGCACCTATAGTGTGTTAAATAGAGTATAATAATGGTCATTTTGTATGCATTACACCAACTTTTCTTTGGTTCACCGTTGCGCCACCGGCGCGTCGCAAGCCTGGCGCATTGGCAGAGGTCACCGGGCCAGCGTCTGAAAGCGCGCCGCAATCGCTGAGCGCCGCTGGCGCTAAGGTGTATATTGAACAGCTCATTGGCGACGGGAAGCGGTAGTGTTAATATAATTAACGCACTAACAGCACTTGCCTGTCCGTGACAACTATAACAGTGCGCCATGTACCGTCTACCACTGGGATGAGGCGGAAACGGGTCTTCTTATTCTCTGCTATGTGATTGTTCTACTGCGCATGTGAACTTTTCTAATTTCTTACTTTGATGCAATGCGCCTATCTGGGGTATCAGCGTCACATTTCGACGTTGATAGCAGAATAACGGCTGCGATGGCGTGCTTCGAAAGTTTGGCGGTTGGATAGATATCGCTTCATGAGAAACATTTCGACTGATGACAATTATGCTGATAAAGCCCTCTCGAGACAAGAGCACGTAGCCATAGCCGTCGAAGAGCGCCTTGCCCTAAAAGGGGGACGGTAGCAAAAGAAATACTTATGCTCAGTGGGAAGATAGCCAGGCGATCGTCGAATCTGGGGCTTAGCGTTGCTGTCAATCGCGCCGCTAACGTAACGCAAATGTCATGAAGAAGCTCTTGGGGACGTGCTCACGTAGTCCGTAAGGCTGAAGAAGAGGGCCCTACACCCGTATTCTAGAACGCCCCTTCTCACAACGCTCCACCTTCGCTTGAGAAAACCTATGGGAGCGTCATCTCTAGGCAGGGCAAGTCACTGCATATCAGTGACAATTTGCTGCTATTCTTGAGTATAGCGCAGAGTCATATTCAGCCAAGCAGTGGCGCAGTGCGCAACTTTGTCAAGTGAAGGGTGAAAGTCGAGTCGAGGAGCGCTTGTGAATACGTGGGCTAGGCTTGAGTAATACATTGAACCACGACAGGCTTGGAAAGTGTTTTTCTGGAACGAAGGCAAGAACTAGCTCAACTCGCCCGTCGTCGCGAAATCCTTCAACGAATGGATACCGCTGAGTACGATTGCTACGGGATAGAACTGATGACATGGTAAGCTTCGTAGTTTCTTCAAAACCACCTCGGTTCGTTTGGCGTGTTACAATTCCCATCGTGCGTCCAACTGGGGTGTTCTTATACAGTGCGTGTCAAAGCACATGGAAAGTCCGTCTCGGCGAAACAATGGCTCGGGTGCTCAGCTGCCAACCCGAAGGTCACAGTTTCGATCCCGGTCGGGGTGGTCACGTTTCAATGGAGGTGAAATGGTACAAGCCAGTGTACTGTGCGATATGCCAGGGTATGTTAAAAAACACCAGGTGGTCGAAATTACCGGAGCCCTGAAGTACGGCGTCTCTCATATTCATAATTTGGTTTTTGGACGTTAAGTCCCCGATGTTATTATTATTAACGACATCATTTCTTCAGCCTGCTTAGAGATCACACAAACGATTATGGCCCTACTGCTTTGTCCGTCCTGGTGATGAAGTGGTCGCAGTGCTCGGTTGCGGAACCGAAAGGGTCGGGTTAGATCTTCGCCACGGTGGTCAATATTTTTATGGAAGTGAAATCCCGGATGTCCGAGTGCTGTCTGATGACAGTATTGGTCAAGAACGCCGGGCGGTGGAAGTTGCAAAAGACCCATCAATAGCACGCGTAATATCCGTATCGTAGTTTTGGCGCGTAAAACCCCATGTCATAGAGTTATTACGCACTCTAGAGGAAAAGCTAACCCTGCAAAGCTCTTAGCAACCAAAGTTCTGATACCTTGGAGCGCTGTCATTGTTATAGCAGTCGAAAAGAAGTATAGCAGTCTAAAAAAACGTAACTTTTCACAGTACAAATTATTAACAAGTGTTTTCACGTATTACAAGCAAATTGAAATTGTGTGATATTTATATCAAGTACTTATACGGAAGACACAGAGGTCATTTAAGTAATCTAAGCACGTAAAAAAACGTTTGCAGTTTGGTTGACTCGATCGCGCCACCATCTTTTTACGGTATCAACATTTGGGAACGGGACCGGTCCGTGCAATATGTGGCTGATTCGCCGGCTCGCTTGTCATCTGTGTTTTTTTGTTGCCATGAGCCAACAACTCTACTTTATCTGTCAGTCGCTTACTTCAATGCTACAAAGATCCACAAAACAGAACAAAATTCCAGTGGTTAATGCAGCATGATTAATGTAGCAGGGCGAGCGTGCTCCACCCGAAAGCTCGGTATCGTTCCATCATGGCGGCACCCAGTGGTTATAGGTTTTATTGCATGGACCCTATGCGAAGCTTTTCCTCTATACTAACTCTATGCCACAGATGGTAGTGTCCTGATGCTTTCTAGAGCACCCCCTGTGAGGCTGCTGATAATTTTGTGGAAATATTCAAATTTATTCTTTGATGCACACTTTTATATATTTTCAACAGCGATAACGTTGTTCAGATGGATGGCATTTGTAAGGGCTAATCAACCGAACTTTCTTTGTGGAGGGCTCCCGGAAATTCGGCCGTTGTTCTTTAACGTATACTGACGTATCGCAGTGAAAAGTTTCAAGCGATTCCCTTTTATCTGAATATAATCGCCTTGACAAGAATATAGCGCGAGTCTTCGCAACCAGCAGCCGAGCGCTACATACTACAAATATATAGATGCAACGACCATCACGGATGTCAATAATTTACTCGCAAGTGCGTTAGAGGCATGATCACTTTATTTATTTATGTATTTATTAATTTATCCATTTATTTATTCATTTATTTATTTATTTACTTATTTTATGCAATAAACATTGTAATAACATTTGTTAACTAAGGTGACATAAAAAACTTCACTTGACTAGGTCTCCAAACGCGCAATATGCATTCAACTGGCACTGAATAGTAGCATTAGCATCCTAATGTGCAGATGCATCACTGATACAAAACCAGTAACAATGATATACTGACAGCAGTGGATTGAAATAACACAAGATAACCATAAGAAAGTGTAAATAAGTACGCAATCAAATGCTTTATTGTTATATTATTATTATTATTATTATTATTATTATTATTATTATTATTATTGTTGTTGTTGTTGTTGTTGTTGTTGTTGTTTCTGGCTTTACGTTCCAAAACCACCACATATAAAGTATCGCCACGTGCTGAAGAAAATTTCTTTTCTATTCTTTTCAAAATTTCGGGAAAAATTACGAAAAACAAAGCAGGCTTTTTTTTCTATCGCTACATAATTTCAGAAAATTCGAATTTCTATACAAGGCAGATGAAGATTATTTCGGGGAATAATACCCTTTCTACTCGACTATTCCTTAAGGTGTAACGAAAGAGCGCGCGAGATGCACTTCGATCACTGTTGAGGGACAAAAAAAAAGGCGACCTTTTTACCATCTTTCTTGTGTCGATACGATCAGAGCTCCAGTCTCTCTCAAGAGATGGCGCGCGCGTACCATTCGCGACTCGCTTCCAAAAGCCGGGATCACTGATATCCCGGCAGCTGCCTCGTGTCTCTCTCTCTTTCTCACTCTCTACTTGCCTGCCTGATCAGCATGTACTCTCTCACTCTTTCCACAACCTCCTCACTCTCAATATTTTTCTCCTCGCGAGCTAAATTTTCGCGCCTAGCGCTGGCGCTTCCCTCGTTTCTCGCAGGCACGCCGACGCGGCAAGAACTCATCCAACGCCGCAGGCGCGCTGCCTCAGTCGCGCTTCATCAATCGTACCGCGCGCATGCGTCTCTTGGAGTTACACGTGCTAGCACTGTTCCCAAAGGCACTCTTTTCATCTAACGCATGGCCGACTCACCTGCTCAGCGCCGCTGAAACAACTTGAACAATCGCGCCGTCGCGCTTCTTTCGCGGCGAAAAACCTTTTCGCCACAAACCGTCACGTGGCTTAGTTGTTGGCTCCCGTCGGTCCCACGCATGCCGTGGTCGGCGTGTGTCTTCCATTTCGTCGCGTTTGGCGCGGCTCTGAACGTCGCATTTCGTTAAGCTCTGAGTCGCTTTCCTGTGTGAATGAGGTGTGTTTACACGGCGAATCGCCTTCCTCGAGTGCCCGGCCTTGGAACTGGATTCGCGACGACGTTTCGCTGATACCGCTGGCAGTGAGTGCGTTTCACCCTTGGGACCAATCGTCTGAGGGTATTAGGATTAACCTAATCCTTCTGTCTGCTTTCATCTCTGACAGCCCCCCTTCCTTTCATTCTGGGGGAAAGGGCCACGGATTCCTAATTGGATCATGGGAATTCGCATATCGTCCATCTACCGTGAGGTAAGTTTATTGTTCTTCTGTTTATTTCCCTCCGCCCAATCCTTTCTCTCTGTTTTAGACATGCGCAAGACGCAGTGACATTGGACGCGTCTTAACGCTTGTATGCGTGTTTTTCTGGCTAGACTAGTTTAAAACGTCGTTGTTATTCGGTAGCGAATGCGTACGGACGTAGTTAGCGTCTGGTTGACATCCCGTGTCGGCCGCGCCTGCTCTGGTGAAAGTGCCCGCGATACGAAGTTACCCGTGTTTAAGGATGTGCGTGAGGACGATGACGAATCGTGGCACTCTTGCAATGCTCTCGGCTTCGTTCCCAATTTAAGTGCTTGCTCCCTTCGACGAGAACACCTCGCACCGCACATGGTTCTTCCGGTTCATGCAAAGGTTGGAAATTCTTTCGCATTTGTAAAAGCTTCTCGCGCATTCTCGCAAGTTCGCGTGAAATGTACCGGGCCTTACGTATTTCAAGACACTACAGAGGCTCAGACTCAATCGCTAATTCATATATATATATATATATATATATATATATATATATATATATATATATATATAATGTGCTTAGCTATGCCGCGGTTATGTCATAAAACTGACATTTTTCTCTGGATTTAGAATCCAAATTATATTTTTAACGGCTTGGATAGTAATTAGGGGTTCACCATAGATATGGTCGAACCTGTACATATGCGCATCACATTTTCTTGATCTTTTTAAGGCGCTCTAAAAAATAGTCTACCTATTTTTTATGTGCTATGCTTGTTCGGAGACAGGGATTCGTAAATTTTTAATTTTCGTAAATTGTAGGTTTTTACAGGCCCTAAGTAAATAAATGCACTTTTCACATTGATTGAATTTTATTTTTCTCTTCAGTACAATTTTTTTGTTCGGGTCATCTATGTGCAAAAAATATCTTAAGTATATCACTGCCAAAACCTTTCTGTAAACATGCTCACACTAGTAGGATTTTTTTTAGTGTACGTTGTTTGCCAGAAAAATTTATTTGCTGCACAAACTTGAAGGAAAACAAGGGAGACAGCAAAGAGCGCAGTATTGCTTCAGCATGTTTGCCAGAAGCTTGAGCAGAACATCTTAGCCACGCTAACTAGTCCGTGGCAAATATATTGACTCAGAAACATTCCCCTGGTGACGTGTCTAAAGTGTACATTTTGACTCCATCACGAACTCTTACCAACATGCAGCAAACATTGCTTAAAGCACTGTTGACTTCCGCCGCTACGCCTCTCGTGGTCGCTTTGAGAGCAGCAGAGCCTGCATTTTATGAATGACAAAAGTACAAACGTATTTACTAAGGACGTGATACGTGAATACCTAATAATACGTAAGTACCTTATAAAGGTACATACGTATTATTGCGTATTTACGTAAAATTGTGTAAAATATTATGTGGATAAAAAACAAAGAAAACCGAAAAAAAGGTCATTCGCTCGCCACGGTGGTCTGATGGTTTTAGCGCTCGACTGAGAACCGGAAGGTATCGGGTTCGAATCTCGACCACGGCGGCGGCATTGTCGGTGCAGGCGTCAATGCTTTTGACCCGTGTATGCGAATGTAGGTGCCGTTACAGACCCGGGTGGCCAAAATTTCCGGAGCCTTCCGCTGCGGCGTCTCTCAACATCAGGTCGTGGTTTTGGGACACTGAACACGAAAAATTATCATTATAAATGTTCACGCAAACCAAATCATTTTCAGCGGATCTAAGTACAGCTTTCGGGACTCGGTAAATTGTAGCTTTATTTTTAATCTCGCAGCAAACTCGTATCCCCGCCCTCTGCATCAGGTACACGACGGGATCTAGTGCAACGAAAAGTTGCGCAGGGGTAGACCATCGTGACGTGTTCTCTGATTATCAGGGCATGGCTTCGCCATGAATGCGCAAAGCTTTCACCATAGAAAAACATACTTACATAAAGAGCGGACACTCCCGTAGGGCCCTGCGGCCCAGCTTCTGCACTGCTTTCAGCGCCACGAGTGGCTGGTCAGACCCGATGTCGTCTTCGGTGCAAACACAATAGGAATTTTTTTTTCTTTCCTACGCTGGGATTTGAACTTGTACACACGTGGTTGGAGAGCGAGTGTCTTTGCCGCCAACATACACACCCATGCTTCTACAAAAGGAATACATGTACCGCCCATCTAAACCACATGAATGCGCACCCTTTGTGCAAAAGAAATGTAGAAAAACAACACTTTCTAGTCAGACTTCGTGATTTTTGCGAGAAAGCAAAAAACGTCCTTGGCGGTACACATAGTAGAGCGGATGTAGAAAATTGAATCAATAAAGTTTCTTCTTTGCGAAAATTTGAGGCCAAACTTCGGTTTTTCGCTGTCCTTCTGAGGTGGCTATTAGATTTCTTGAAAAAGGAGTAGAAGCGAGCATGGTAACGCTATCTAGTGGTTGTTCAGACTCTTTCTTGCTGGGTTGCGAAAAGGCTCGAGTGTCCACTCTTCGTACAGTATATTTCTCTATGCTTCACGCACACCCTCGTTTTTTTTTAACGGTGATATCAGCTTTGAAAAACTTGGAACACGCCTAAGCTTCGCCTTTCAAAGATAGAACATAATGGAACCCCAAGCGCATCGTCTTGCCATCTGCTGTCCTGACTTTCGTTTTCGGTACCTGCATAAACCACGCCGAAGAAAAAGCAACGAATTCGCGTATATTATTGGCCGTTTCTGTGGCTATCCTAGTATGTTTAGAGCAAGTGCATTTAAGTGCCCACTGCTACACAACTCCTGTTGCGAATCAGCAAAAGGCCCACTGCGCGTACGCGAGGCACCACATGAACCTACGCAGCTCTTTGTTGGGGCCTTTGCAGCTGACGATTATCAAATATTAAATGAGTGGGCCGTTAACAGACCCACCCGTACTATAATTCACATGTTTTGACGTCTATAATGATACGCTTCTGTCATGCAATATTGCATGCGTTAATACACTCCTTGCACTAAGTGAAAATCATACCTTGGTTTGGGTGAGTTGGTTCATCAATAAAGAATACTTGAAAAGCGCGAACGACGAACTAGATACAACAAAATTGGGGCTTCATTAGGCTGATGCTGATGACCGCTGATGGATGGCGCTCAACCACAGAGGGGGATGGGCCAAGAACCAGGCGGCAGGATACTTAAATGAAACTGAAAAGAAAATGAAGCCAATCTGAAAAAGTAGCCTAAAAATAATACTACCAAAAAAAGAAAAATTTTTGCTGAGCAAGCGGTCAAATCATCTCTTGTTTTTGATAGATTTTGATAGACATAGCTACGTATTTTAAACTAAAGATCTGAAAAGGTTAGGGTTCACTAGCACGGTAATTACCTGTCCAGTTGTATCTGTTTCACCTTCGTCGTTTCCTGTAGGGACAATCATATAGTATCTTTTTTTTTCGAAGCAGCTTGAAACACTGGACTCCCTAGTATAAAATCTGTTTGTCATGGGGAAAGCCTTTGTTTATTTTTCACTCGGACGTAATAGTTTTATTCTTTAAATTATTTGCATTTTTTATTTGTTTCTCATGAACAAGGTTATTTTTCGCCCACAACCATCGACACTGACGCCAACTGAGAAAATTCTGGAAGACCAGCCCTTTATCGCTCTCGCGTTGAAACTCTAACTTCCAGAGCGACATCGAGGAAGCTAGCTTTCAATACTTCCTTGATTCGCTAAATTGTGATGGATTATAGCGTATTTTGCAGGGGTCTCAAATTCACCCAAGCTAGCTAGGCACCGTCGCAAAGCTTCTGTGGAAAGGGGGAAGGTGTCGGGGTAAAAAAAATGTCAACTAACGATGAATTTCGAAAACAACAACGCGCAATCCCGCATCGCATATGTGGCTCATTTCTGAAGGGTATTAGGTGTCAGGGTTCGAGAAACAAGTCAGTGCTGATCCCCAGAATGACTTAAAACTGGGACGACGATTCTTGAATAAAAATATTTGGTTCCGTGATTGTCTTCCAACATATGGTTACCCAATCCGTCACATCGCGAAACAATAAGAAAATTCACGGACACTTACGATGCTTCCTAATGCGATGTCTGAGCTCAGCTTGATGTTGAGTCAAGGCCAATGGTGTTCTAAAGTTCGTCTTTCCGAAAAGTATCGAGTATGTCATATATTATAGATGTTGTGGATTGGTTGGTTGGCTGGTTCCTGAACAACTTGGCGCAAACCACCTAGAAGGATAGGCCATGAATGGGACGGTGCCTTGCTTTTTAAATTAATTCACTTCTTGAAAGGAAGGGTTGAATTCATTAGGTAATATAGGTAATAATTTAAAGGTGTGGAGTAGAAAAGCAACCACTACGTTATTATTCTCTTTTCTGTGAATAAGTGAGGTACCCGCTACGAAAATGTAGGCTATTACGTGCACTTACCTGGTGCTGCATGTGGCTGATGACGATGAAGAATCATGGCTGTGCATTTTGCAGTGGGTGGGAAGCATTAAACCACATGCTCGTAGAACAATCAGCATTGTCTGATGACTGGTTGTTAGTTTGCCCTAGTGTCACCCTATATTACGTGACTCCTTGTTCTACATGACGTCTGTATAGGGTCTTTTTGCAAATGAATTAGAATAACTTTCACGGCTCTGTGGTAGAAAACTCAGCTACCGCGCAGAAGACGGGCTGGTTTTAATTACCACTTGTTCTTCGATGTTTTTTTTCTTTTTGTTTTTACTTGTCCCTCGTTTACGTCATCGATGGTGACGCCACTCAAAGTGGGAACGGTTGACCCAAGAACTGCGCTCTAAAAAAAGCTTGCGACTATGTAGCTCACCCGAACAAAGCCTCACTAATTGTAGTAAGCGAGTAAACAATCCGAGTACCAATTAGGATAGTCATAAATATCCTAATTATTGCGAAGCCGCGGGCTGTGAGTTCGAGATCATCGGTGTAGTGACGTAGCGAACTGTGAACCAGATCCTGCTTAAAGTGATAATTATAGCCAGGAAACCACACATTTTTTGTTTGCCCTGGATATAGCCAGCATTTAACCAAGACCTGATTAGGAGTGTACCACACAACTGTAGATGGTTTAGTCACTCCTGGAGAGTTTACAACGAGCTTTGGAAAAAGACTGCTTCTCCAGCTTTTGATGTGAGGCTTCACTTTTTTTTTCTTCCTGTGGGCTTAGAGCTTTCTCGGGCTTCATACACCTACCGTTCTCCTCAGTTTCTATGAACAAACTACGAAGCACATTGTTTCTGGTCTTCCTGCGCGCACGCTACTGAAATGTGTCAAGCTGTCGCAGCAGCACGCGAGTTAGCTGAGATGGACTAGAGCACTGTCGTGGCCCGTGGTAAAGGTAATCCCATCCCTTCTAAATGCCCCTCCGTTTGCATCCATTCAATGGGATTTTGTTGCAATGTGTCAGTGTCTCCTATACCGAACACTTGGTTCAAGACTGGCTATTCCGCGAGCAGCTTCACTGCTTTGCACGAAAACGTCATGCTCGCTGCGAACCAGACTGAGAACTTCATTTTATTTTGTTGTCTTTTTTTCCACATCTAGAAAAGGACGTGGTTCTGCGAAACGTCGCGTATTTCTTTCATGAAAACCGAAGGAACGCTGCCCGGGAAGGTCGCCGTGTGACAGGGGCTTTCTTTCTTACCGTTCCACTTGCCATAACATGCCGATCAATTATGCACGTGTGTTGTTTGTACCGTCGGGTGTTCTGAGCACTCGGAGAAAATAGCTGGTCTAAGTTGCTCGCTGCGCTTGCATTACCTGAATGCATAGTGCTAACACAACGGAACATCAGAAAAAACTACTGCGTAGATGTATAACTTACTCAGTGAGAACGCCGTTAGAAGTATAGCGAAAGCAGGCCATGTTGCCCTTATGAGGACTTGTAAATGATATTCACTGTTTTTGCCCAGCCCTAACATTTATTAGCCACAGTTCGGCTTATGATAGCTTGCAATGGTCAATGTTTCAGCATACGCGATATGGTATTTGAAGAATGGTAAATTGGCATACACACATCTGAAACGAAGGTATCCCCTAATGTGGCACATTCAATAATTTGGCATCAGTGTTCATTCAGAATGAGCTAAGCAAACCGATTATTTACTTGATTATTCATCGTTAAAATACTAGTGTAATAATGAAGTTACAATTCAAATAATAGTTGATTGCTTCTTGCGCAAGTGCTGTACCACTAGCAAATACATGCAAGTATGGTACTTCATTTCCTCGGGACTTAATGCTGGCATCCGGTCTCTTTTCACAGAGTGAATGTCAGATGCAGAGGAACGCCGTCATTCTTTCAATTTTTGCGCCTTCAAGTCTGCGTTCAGCAACTAACCAACTGAATAAACATTGTCCTGAAAAACATTACAAGCAAAACTTGTCAATAATTTTGCATAGGTTGCTCGAAGATGTGAGGGCGTCGAAGACGCACACAAAACAGGGCATACGGAAATAAAATATCAATATCAAATAAAAGTGATGCCCAGCGTGTTATGCGTTTCGACAATAGGATGAGAAACTATCGAATTTTAGAAATATTACATCAAGTTCTAGCAGAATCAAGGAATTTCCCTGTCGCACGTTTGAAGGTTTGTAGAGTGCTATTTGAAAGACATGCATTGCCTTTCGGCACCGTTAGTATCCAATGGGCTTGCATACTGCCTTCCCCATCCGTGGCGTCTGGAGATGATTTCTCCTACGGAACGGCGTTTCGCTCTCCCATAGTAGATTACCTATTACTCTGAATGGTTACCCACTTTTTCTTAACCCACGTATATTTTCTCTCGATGGGTTGTCCTCTTGAAGTATGATGTCCAAGGGACGGCTTTCTGCTCTCCCATGGTAGAGTATGGAAAACTCCAAGTCGTTAATCACTTTCTCTAAACACCGATACTTTCTTTACCACCTAGCATGTTCATGTGAGGCTCACGGGACGGCTTTTATCTCTCCCATTGTAGAGTGCATGTAGTGCTCTAAAACGTTCAAAATTGCCCCGCCGCGGTGGTCTCGTGGCTAAGGTACTCGGCTGTTGACCCGCAGGTCGGGGGATCGAGACCTGGCTGCGACGGCTGCATTTCCGATGGAAACGGAAATGTTGTAGGCCCGTGTGCATAGATTTGGGTGCACGTTAAAGAACCCCAGGTGGTCAAAACTTCCGGAACCCTCCACTACGGCGTCTCTCATAATTATATCGTGGTTTTGGGATGTTACACTTCACAAATCAATCCATCAAAGCGTTCAAAATTTATTCTAAACGCCACGTTCTTGCCATAGGCACAAATACGCCTCATTACGTTTAAAGCCCAACGAAGCCAATACAAGCCTCATTAGGTTTGAATCGTTAACCACTTATTCTAAACAGACAGGTTGTTAACCACTTTTTTCTAAACACAGGTGTGAGGCCCATGGGTCGGCTCTATGCTCTGCCATAGTAGGGTACCAAGTACTCTAAATCGTTAACGATTTTTTCTAAACACTCGTTCATGGCTAAATTTTTGTCGACACGGCCTCAAGTGTGAGCCCACGAGACGGCGTTGTGCTCTCCCATATAGTACCAACTTCTCAAAATTGTTAACCACTTTTTAGAAACATACATGCATTAGATCGTATTAAATGCGAAGCATTTCTTAGCGAACTGCGGCGTCTTTGACCGTATCTATCTAACCGCCTATAACTTTTAGCTCTCCTGGCCATTTCGATAATTTGATCTATACTAAAATTTGTATGACATAATACGACTGTATGACGAGTATAGTTGACAGGTCATATCATGAAAATTATGACGTGTATGTCATGAATGTCGTGATTTACTTGTCCTACTCCTGCGGTGGTTTTGTTCACATGGCATGTTGCAAAGCTTGTATGGTACGACATGACTGCATGGCGAACATAACTGACGCCCTACCGTGAAAATCATGACATGTATGTCATGTAACTCATAAATGCCGACCACGCTCATGATGTACTCGTGACCGTTTTGCTAGTTTCACATATACCAAATTTGGTAATACATGATGCGAATGAACGACAAATGTAAATGACACGTCCAAGCATGATAATCGTGACATGCGTGTCATGTAAAACACGACTGCATGCTACGCTCATAGCGCGCTCGCGGCCGTTTCGCTAGTTTCATGTATATCAAATCTGGCGTTACGTGACGTTAATAGGTGACAAAGGTAGATGACTTGTGCAAGCATCATGCCATATGTGTCATGTAAAATTATGACTACATACCATGCTCATGATGCGATCACGGCCGTTCCGCTAGCTTCACATATACCAAACTAGGCATTACGTGACGTGAGTGGATGACGAAGGCATATGACTGGTGCAAACAGGATAATCATGTCATGCATGTCATGTAAAACATGACATGACACGCTCAACAAGCGCTCACGGTCGTTTCTCTAGCTTCACATATACCAAATTTGGTTATACGTGACCTGAATGGACGACGAACACAAATGTCAGGTGCAAACATAACAATCATGCAATTTAAGTCATGTAAAACGTAATATACGTCCGCGTCGTAATATTGTGCGATTTCAAACTGACATATCAACCATCCTCGTGCGTGCTTTGCATATGATCGATTCCCACTGTAGGTGGGATTTGCCAATTTTTCGCACATCAGATGGCCATCTGTACTTATGATTTCAGCAATCTCTCGCTGCCCGATGCCGTATAATCGTACGAAGGGTTCAAAGGGAGGCTCTGGACGAGGGAAAGAGTAGTGTGATCGAGGGCGATAAGGTGCGTGCGTTCGCCGTGCACACCTCACATATCGAGAAACGCATTGCTCCACGGTACTTGCGAGTGTGCTGCCAACGACGCTCATAGGCGTCTCTGTCATACCTTACCACAAAAACGCTATGGCCAGAAGCGCGTGCCTTAAAGTCCACGCAACGCAACCCTATTCAAGTCGACCAGCACAGCATTTTTGACATACCATGCCTCATCCCCAGGCATGTGCGCAACCGGTTGTTCGGCCCACTCAAGACAATTCTAATACTCTACTGCAGTTTATTTAAAAACACACTGGGGAGAACAAGCACGCATGATTACTTCCGTCATGTCCGGGACGGAAATGACGTCAGCTATTTGAAAATCTTGGTGGGAAAAACGTTCGTTAAGTAAAAAAAAAAGCTTCTTGCTCACATTTGGTTTAAATTGATGTGTTTTAATTACTCTGGTATAGTATTATGCGTGATACGAAAGCTACAAGGATAAAGAAAAGACACGCAAATAATTACGAAAAAGTGTCTCGGCCTTGGATGTGTGCCTTCATAGGTAGGATGTCACGTGGGAGCTCATTTACGTAAGGTCAGTCTTCCAGCTACAAATATTCTCACAGTGACTCTAAATCGATCTTTGGCGATTTGCTGCTCCCGCTTGGTGGAAACTTGCGCTGTCCGCGTTAATAGCTTACTAGGTCTGGTCAATGCATTCAATGATCTGAATTTTTTATATAGGAGTGAAAATACACGCATAAGACAAAAACTGCTGAGCTTCTTGTTCATTTTCTGTCCTCAACCTTGAAAAGCTTTCACCTCTTAGGTGCTTCTGATGATTCGTCAACTGACGTCGCTGATCCTGTTCCCAGCATTATAGTTGAAACAACACCGAAAAAGGCCGCAAAGTCATACGCATCAGCATCAATACCAGATGTCATAAAATTTTATGGTATAGTTGTTTAGGCACCGCAAAACGCCTTTCGGCACATAGACCGATCACTACGTGCGTAGTAAAAGAAGGTAGATGTGAATACGAAGCGATCGATATTTATTTAAGTAGGCTAGTGGTCACAGTTCCTCGCCATAGAGTCTTTTTGGACCGTAATTAAAGTTTGCAGAACTTTTCCTTCTGAGGGGGCACTTAAAAGTATGATAAAAACTAAGCACCCATCTGATTTCGACTTTTTTCGATTGCAATCGGCTCTACCATGTTTCGATGCACTAGCAGACATGACGCATTTGCATACGCCCATCTTTTCCGTACAACTGGAGGACATGTATGCAGTCCTTTAATTTCGCCAGTGCTGAATACTATTCAAAACAGCGACACTTCAAGATTCGATTGCAATCGACGTCATTCCTGGGAAGAACAAGTGACTGCGAAGTTCTCGGAGATATGCAAATAACTTATGCAAACGAGTTAGCACCAAACCGTATATTTCGTGTAAGGCAATCTACCCCGAAACAGTTTCAATATGTAAATAAATGTAATAAAAAAATTGGCGCTTACGGATTACCACGGCTGTTTCCTTGTTCTGACACGAGAGCGTTGCTCCTGACATTTTTTACTAATCACGAAAACTAAGAAAGTAGTATGCCACCGACGCAGCTTGGCAACTAAGATATCGTGCTACTAGGCTCTGAGGCATGGTCTCGTTCCCTTAGAATGGCGGCAGCGTTACGAAAAACGTATCAATTAGAATCAACTGAGAAGGGAAAAAAATGTATTTCACTTTCTAGTCAATCTAGACAAATGCACTGTATGGTTGTTTTTTATTGTGATACCAATAAAGACACTCTCTTCGGCACAGGGGGCGTCGCCGTTGCCGTCACGTTCCGTATAGAGTCGAAATTGATAACACCTCTCGCGCACCCTATATTTCAGTCGTGGCTGATAGCGTGCGAGTGGAAATGAATAATTCTTTTGAAATAAAAGATAAAACGAGCTGGCCTATCTCCGTCGCTGGGACAGTTCATGCGCTAGCATCATTTTCCGTGTGAGGCCTGCCGTCGAATTCTGCCAATGAGGATAGGAACGTCTGTCCTAAAGTAGCATAAAAAACCGCGTTATGGAAGGGGAGTTGTTCGCTCGGGCAATATTTGTGAACATTGGTATTAATAGCGTGGTCGCAATTGCTGGTACGTGCGCTATCTCGGCAGGCATCACCGTACGGTGCGTGTAGCCTTTTACGTGATGCGCTCTCAACGCGAAGAAACTGTGAGAAATTCGCTCCTCTCACTAGAACGCGGCCGCATTTTATTACACCGTGGTTTCATAGTTACGTGGAATCAAATCACAGTAGTGAGCTGCCAGGTTTACTGCGTGTAGACCTCTTTCAGCAGGATTTCCGGGTTCCTTCAGTGTGTGAAAACTTGCGGCAGAAATTCAAACAAAAGCAAGGGAAGTCAGGCAGAATGGAAGAAAAAAAATTGGCAGCATATCCACGGAGTGAATGATGGAGAAAGGGGCGAAGCATTCGTCCGTCCATTCATTCTTGCTTCCTTCCGTCTGTGCGACCGTCCATGCGTCCATCCGCCCGTCCCTGCGTGCGTCCGTTCCTGCGTTCGTCCATGCATCCGCCCCTGCGTCCGTTCATGCGTTCATTCATGCACCTGTCTGTGTGTCCGTTCGTCCATCTATCCAACACTCCAAGTACCACCATCTCGAATCTTTTCATCATATATTCCCCATATAGAAACACCGCCATCCAGCGGACATTCCAAGGACTAAACGAGAGGCGGCACACGCACACTTTCTAACAGCTTGCGCTTCGGGTCTACTTCCCACCTTTAACCACCTCGAATTCATGATATATACTAGTTCACTGTATTCATGGCACTGCGGCCCAACACTCGCTAAACCTTTCTAAAACAAAAGAGGTTACGCCCAGCGAGTATAACGTAGCAACCTTTTCCTTTCCGATAGTGCTCAATGTACATGCAATGGCTGCTAATGGGGATCGCAGCGTGCACGTTAAAAGCCGAATGCTCCTGTCTCTCATACCCCATTATCAGCTATTGGCATGTACATTGAGCACTATTTTTTGTTGTTCAACAACGCACAGAAGGAATCTTTCACCGGCACCACCTTGGAGGTCAAAATGTTTGCAGGTCAAAGCGTAAGACTGGTTACATACTACGCGGGACAAATGGGTGCCGCTATAAGGAGCTTCGCCCCTAAAACAGGGGCTGTTATTTCATACTTCCTCCAGCGGCCGAAAGCGGCGCCCCCACGGGTTTGACGCGAGTAGGTTGCTGCTCCGGGACGTCCGAGCACGCTACTGTCTCGCTTTAATCCCCCTACCCCTTCCCCCTTTATGCCGGACGGTCAATAAAGTTGTTTCACTCACTCACTCAATATACCCTACGGGTTGAAAAAATTTGGCTCGATTTATGGTGTATATGTTGTATTATCAGCCCCGTGCAAAGTAGGCCACATTTGCAGGTTACCAGACGAACGACTTCGAGAATTGTAAATGAAGCCATACAACACGGAAACAAATTTATAGAATGCGCCATGGGTGTGGTATACAAGTATACTTTAACGTGCGGTCGCAGTTCTATAGGTCACGCTGGACGTTGCATAAATAAAAAGTATGGAGAGCATAAGAAATATTTATGGGGAAAAGAATAAATTCGAACGATCTAATGCACTGTAAAAGTTGCAGGTGCCAGCCTCCATTTCAGGTCGGGAGTGTGCTGGAACGCCATAAAGACAAATTAATACGCGAAATCTCTCAGGCGTATTACATCAGGATTTTGGTGACGAATGTGCAAGCGAGTATTCAGTGGCCTTGCATAAAAAAGACAACATGAGGGATTAGCCATTTCATCATTGTGCCTTCGTTTTTATCTGACACTCTTCCGGAACTACGTCCCGTGCTCAGGTTTGCTTGTTCGAAAATTTTACCTTTTTCTAAAATGTTCATACGAACATGTGTGCTTTTTATGCTTTTTTGTGGGCACTTCAGCGCTTGCACTGCAACGACTCTCAACATGGCATTCAACCAACTAGCCCAAACAGCCGTTCTTCTTTTATACGCATAGACTGAAAGAAACAACTGCAGCATAAGCAAATGGAATTAATGAACTCTTAGTGTGCCCGTGAAAGTGCTGGCCCGTGTCAGCATTTCTTTCTCCATTACACACTACATTACAACCAACCACAGCGGCTCTATTCCTGTGCCTCTTTATGAGGCCAACATTACCTCGGCCACGAACGCGACATCAGAAAAGTTTTTATACTTCTCCTCTCGTACCCTATTCAGTGTTCTGTACCCTTAATATACATGTACACTCACGGGAAAAAACATCACCGTCTCCGAAACTCTCGCAACACACGCCACGGTCGTGTTTTTTTTTTCGGATCATGCCATAAACAAAGAAACGAGAACAGGTAATAAAGCACAAATGTAGCATGGAACAGCGCACCAGACGGTGTCATAATCAAAATGCAAGAAGAAGCAGCCGAACAACAGACAAAATAACGCTGTGCAGACGATAGACCACAATAGCCAGACTAAGCCACTTCCTGGATCCGCAGTAAGTGGACCATCAGGCGAGGCTTGATGCGTGGACGGCGCATGCGCGTCCTACTGGATGAAAGGGTAATAACGCTCAGTCCATGTCGAGGGGGTGCGTTCGAATCACTCTGCTATAGGTGGCAGGGACAGAGCACCCAGGAGATATGCCAGGCGCTTGAACACATAAACGACCTTCTTTCCTGAGTTCGCAACTATTATAGGTGCCTCTGTCATTTGTTTCTCTCTCTCTCTCTCTCTCATACGTCTTCTGTCTTCCTCTGTGTGTATGCGTAGGTATGAAGGGAGAAACAGTATATCAGCATATATATATATATATATATATATATATACTCGGATACGCGTGAATGTTTTCGGTCCCCTGTGTACACGTGCCATTTTCGCGTGTTCACCTGTGCGTTTCGTCTGCGTGTTGGTCTTCGTACTCTCTGCCCGCAGTGCTCTATGAGAGGGGAGAAGAGAGAGCGAGAGAAGTAGATGGGCCGCAGAGGTTAGGGTTGTTCTGACGAGTCGTAATTCGTTTACTTTTAGGCCCACGGCCGCCCCGGTTCTGTCCCGAACTCTTCCCGTACCCTCCAACACCCAGGCCCACCATATGCAGGCCCGTCATTTTCGCCGTCCGTCTGACGGAAATGAATGCGAGCACATGCGGAGATGGCGCGGCTGTCAGGCATGAAAGTAGCAATATGGTAGTGCTGGCGTGGATGGGGCGAAGTTGCAATGCACCGTGCCCGTGTGAAGCAGGCGCCGCCAGGCGGTAATCACGTCATCAATCAATCAACTGGTGTGCTTAGGCTGTCAAATGTTCCGGAACAGTGGCGAAATGGAATAGAATGTTTTTCAAGAGATGCTCGTGCATAAGTGACACAGACAGATTATTTATCTTCCCGTTCCTACTCTAATGTATATACATTATTTTTGTTACAAGCTGGCAAAGAGTCAGGTAATAAATTAGTTTTGTTATCGACCGATAAATAAAGTGAGCAGCATGTCGGTGATTGTAGCGTTTCAGCCAATCAGTCAGTGTATCATTTATTTGGAAGAAGGTATATTTATTAATGCTATTTTCATAATTTACGAGTCTCGTGTAGAAATAAATCTCTGAATGACGCAAAATTTGTGTTCGTATAGAAATTATTTACCAGCAGCAAAATGCAGCAATTTTTACGCCGTCTTAGTTAATACTTCTTTCAAAGTTATACCGATACAATCCACGTTTTTCAAACGATGCCCAATACAAACTGTACGTATACCTCAACAAATTATTTATTCCTATGAATTTGTTTTTATGAATATTTACTCTATATTCAATGCATGATCATCATCAGGCTGAAATCCAAATCTGTCATCAACATACCCCTTTGATGGGGCTCTGGTAGCACACAGCATTCCTTATTGTCAAAGTAGGATTTCAGAAATATATGTATTGATAGTAACACAATATGGTTTGTAAACAATTTGTAAGCAGGAACGGCGAGTATCTCGAAATTCTTAATCGAAACAGGGGGTGTGAAATACGCATACGAATACACGGTTTGAACCACAATTGATTGATTGATTGATTGATTGATTGATTGATTGATTGATTGATTGATTGATTGATTGATTGATTGATTGATTGATTGATTGATTGATTGAGTGAGTGAGTGAGTGAGTGAGAGTTATTTGATGCTGCCGAAGCGACATTATCAATATAGTTATCAAAACGCCATTTTAAAAAATTGCACTTTTTTTCCCATTACGCTGAGAGCTAGCTTTTACCGATCATTGCTAAATTTTCACATACGTAAATCTCACTTGCTCCGAAGTGTGTGTCTTGTCTCCTTTTGCTTTTCAAAATAAAATTTGTTTCGTTTATGGAATAGCATTGCAAAAAGACCTAAAATTATGTAGAACATCAATGACTTGCTTGTAATTAGTTGGGAGACTAGTCACTGTAACTGGAAATCGCACCCACAACCTCGTGTTCAACGGCAGACAGTCGACGCAGTAACCTATCACGTCGTGTTTTTTTTTTTTTTGGCAAGGGTCAAGGAAAACAACCTGAACTCTACTGGAGCGGCGAACGCGTTTTGAGGATGCAACTCACGCTCGATTAAGCAAGGACCCCTTCGCCTGCATCTCAGGCTATCGTAACCAGGGTATACGCTACAACCAGCCGAGTGCTCGATGTAACGTAGCCCTCTCCTGGCTGAACACCATTCCATCGAAGTTTCCGAGTAAAATGCACGAGTCTCCGGGCTTGATGTTTCGTAGTCGATGGCTGCACTCAGCGAACACTGACACCAATTGAGTTTCCACTACGTGCTGTGCATACTGTCTTGCAAGTTGTGATGTAGTTGCGCTGAGCGAAAGGCTTCCCAAACAATCAACGAATCAAAATGAACTGGACAAGTAGGGCTGAGAAAAAGAACAAGTAGTATCTTGAAAGCACTTATTGAGCGTTGTTGTGACTTGGTCCCCTGTGGAGCGTGTTGTTGCATCTGAAAAAGCGGCCTTTTTTTTGTTCTCTTAAATGCGAAGCTTTTTGTGGAGCTATATTAAACCAGGGTATCCCTGCAGCAATTTTTTTTTCGGAGAGCATCAAATATTTTTTTTCAAGCTAGATATGGGAAGACCTCAAGAAATTTCAAGTAAGGCACACAAAAAAGTACATCATGTTATAATCAAGTCAAGATCAATTTAAACTACAATATAGTCAAGCTTGAACAAAAGTTTAGTTTTTGTAAAGCATGTCCTTTATTACTCCGTTAACGTCGTTACTGATTTTGCTGGCTAGTACTAGCTAGCCTCGTTTACTGTTGGCTAATATGGGTGAATGTAGGATAATATTGGATATTGGAGTGGTATAACAAGGTAATATATTTTTACACGTGTTCCTCTATTGGTACATTCGGCTTGTCACCACCGTGTTGTGACTCAAATTGCCAAAATGGGGAACCCACTCTCGAACCGAACCGGTTGACGCGTATCTCAACGGCACGTGTAGGTGTTTGCCAGAGCAGTTGGAGGCCGGAAAAGGAAACACGTCACTTTTCCCTCTGTTGCAAATAGACGAGGTGCGAGAAGCCCGGGATCCTATGTTGGTCGTACTCCGTAGTGAACGTGCCTGAGTGCGCTCCAAGTTGGAGCACGGTGCTCTTAAAAAAAATATGTAGTTGCACATATCCAGAGTGCTTGAATTCGAGCAGCCAAACGTTGCCTGCGTCACTAGAGTGCTCTGGAGCGTGCAAACAACGACCACTCGAACGTACCATAAGTTCTGCCTTCCTTTGGCGATGCTTTGTAACAATTTAATTACAGAAGGTTACCACTGTCTCGGTCCAGGCCTGTAGCCATGTTTGGGGCCTTCATTCTCGCAACCCACCTCTCAAACTTGGATTCTTGGCCATTTTTAGCAAAAATAAGAATGTAGGTGTCTTTTTCAAATAATCGAAACTTTCAGCATACGCCACCCCACCCCCATCCCGGAAGACATTCATAATTACGGATCTAATTGTCCCAGATCACTAAGTGCTTCGGACAGTACAACAGGCACCTTTGGAAATGCTCGCCATTCGTTACTTTTTTAAAAGATCGTAGCACTTTAGTGGCCGGCCTTGTCATCCAGCCACTGTCTCATGCCGCATAGTCAGAAAGTGGTCAGTGGAGGCCTGATACGAAGCTAACAATGCTTGAAATTACCGCAAGATAAACTAGGGACATCCAAAATTATATACACCAAAGGAATAATTAAGTTTTGGTAGCAATAAATTAATTAAACTACAAAAAACGCGCCTGAAACGTCCGCCTGTAGCTCGCGCCGCTCAATACAGGGTGCCACCAACTCAGCAAGTGCGCGATTGCTGAGGCAATCGCTGGTTTGCCAGTGCTAGGCACTGTTTTTATATTTTATTATGGTTGGGCTGCAATAAACGCAGAAATTAATGGTACAAAAATGCCTGCCCACTAACGGCATATTATTGCGCATTATTTGGAACTACACAAAGATAAACATTTTTTTTCGTCTCTCTGAAAGCTGTGTGCTTCCAGAGAGACTTAAATTAGCATTAGTAACGTGCTTTGTGATGTTTTGAACCCTTTGCAGACAGCAGTAACGCTACCTTCTTGCACACGTGCCAACACTACCTCGTCCAGCACGGGGTATATCGCACTCCGCGGTTGTCTGTATCCGTAGTAAAAGTAAACTACAATAAAGTAAACTACAATAAAAACTATTTCTGTTTCCTCCCATCTTGGTGTCTCCACTCTTTAGGGCCACCACTCGAAGGTTAACCATAGCCACGCTAGCTCGTAATTATGGCCTGGCAGGCCAACTTCTGCGGTAAAAAAAGCGTGTTTCAACAACGCGCGTCGCCACCGCGGTGATGTAGCGGTCAAGCTGCTCGACTGTTCTTGACATTGTGCCGCTTCCCAGCTGTCAATATTTTGCCAGCGTCGCCACTTTCTACCAATGGCGATGCTGGCCAGAGTCGATTGCAACGTGCCGCTCTACCACTGACATCATTGATGACATTTCGGTCTCGGGGCTCTTCACTGTCCCGCATGTGACGTCGACCGAAGGTTACGCTGCAGCATTCCTTACGGCATTTACACACGCTATATGAGTACATTACGTCACTCCTTGTTTATCATCTTCCATCTTCCCATCAGCTCTGTCTGATTCGCTGTGATGTTGTGCCCCTACTGGGGTTTTCACGTTTTTAACCATTTTTGGCACTTCGGCATAACCATTTGTGTGCGCTTGCAGATTCGTCCGTTAAAGGGGTTGCACAGCACTTTCCCCCTCCCCCTGTTTGATCGTGCCCGAAAAAAAAACGAGCTCCACGAGGTATGCAGTAAAGAAATATTGGAGAACGCTGGAGCTTTGCTTTCAAGAGTAGGTTGCCGTAGCGCAATCGGGCGACTTGAGCACGGCCTTCTGAACTGCTAACCTGCCTCGGTCCTCGGAGCACGCCTCAGCCGTGCCGTAAGGAAATGAACGGCTGTGCACGCAACAATGGTCGATCCGAAGTATAACTAACGCCATAACTATCTTTTTGTGAATCAGCCAAGGAACCCATACGCGTCCGTAGGGCAGCAGGTGAACATGCGCAGCTGTTCACTCTGTTGATGGTTTTGCTGCTGCTGATAATGATCATTATTGACGAGCGCTTTGTAATGGCCGGGCGTTTAAATCACCCACTCGTTGCTCAATTCCCTTCTTTTGACAACTGGCGAGGTTCAGTCCTCAATCGGGCCCGAATTATTTTATCATCGTTCTGGATTTTTCAACCACAAACAAGGTGATGATTTTTCGCTCACAATCTCCGACGGTGACGCTGGCACTGGAATTTTCTCGAAACGAGCTCTTTAACGCTTCCGCGTTAAAATGAAGTGATGACGCGCTTCTCTCAGTGGCCTGCCATCAGTCCCCCGGTTTCCTGGGGTAAAGGTGGGAAGACTGTGTAGCGCATCAATTCGACGGGACGCAGAAAAGACACTCGTCACAAGCGCTGACTTTCAACAACAAATTTCATCGCCCGTTTGTGGCGGACTATACATGCAAGATCATGCGCTGAGAAACAGCGAGTGAGTGGCGATAACCAAGCAAAAACAAACAAAATTGCACAAGACGATCTTCTAACCGACACCACACTACCTAGTTGCAAACATTTTCCGGAAATCATTCGAAAAAAAACGGAGAATGATGCACTTTTTTCTGTTTATGACGCAAGCAAACCTACTTCTTTTTTACGTAGTGAAACTGACGGCGTGCATACGCACAAGTCACCCAGGGTGTGCCCGTTCAGCTTCTTTAATAGAGTTACTGTATATGCTACCAGCATATACAGTAACTCTATGCTTTAATTATCTCGCGCGCCATCTTTCGGCTACCTTTTCTATCCTCAGTCTCTACAATGTATACAAGGTATCGTGCAATTAAATTTTTTTTAAAGTTGTATTCATGTTGTTTTATTTATGGTGGTGGGAACTGGACAGGCCTTTGAACGAAACACCATAAGTTTTTTGGTGTCCATTATTGGAAAGAAACCTAGTATATCCGTTACCCTGCGCATAAAAAAAGGAAACTTGAGCCAATTTCGCCCAAGTAGTGTCAAGACTGAAATAAGTGCTTAGCTTTCTTCTCTTTTTTTCTTTCTTTGTTTCTATTTATTTTTTCTTGGTATTCTATTCCTTCCCTTTTCTATATATCTTTTCTATTTTCTCTCTCTCTTTTGCTTCCTGTGCTTCGCTTGTTTACTTTTCTTTCTTATTTTTATACGTGGTATTGCTTCTGTTACGCCAAGTGCACTAGCTGTTCTTTTTTATGCTGATGATGATAAGTACTTGTCATCAAAGTGCTCTAAAAACAAGATGAAGACGACTACTTACTAATTATGCTACACGTTTAGCTTTACTCCAGTCTACGACAACCTCATGCGACAGCACATGCAAGCCAAGCCCCCTAAAGGGCTCCACAATATAATAAAGGTCACAATGAGCAAATATAGTGTGGCACAATTGTCGGTTCTTTCACACAATTAGGGAGGGGAACGGCAGTCTCCACTCTGTCCCCTTGTAACGCTGGACATAGCATGACCCTACGTTTATTCAATACCAGCCAATGGTAGACGAAGAATACGACAACTCTGAAGGCAGAACGAAAGGGAGATACATTACTTACACGGTGCTAAACTAACAACCATGTGTATATGTCCTCGTCTCGTCCAGTCTCTAGCACTCTTTTAGGGGCGAAGCTCACTTATACCACGCAATGTTCCTTCGTCATAAACCACCGCCTGGCTTCTACAGCCGAAGTACAAACCACGAAAAGGTCGTCAAAATTCTGTTAACCAGAGCGAACAATATAAAAAATCCCAAGACTGGTAAAACACCTACATTTACCTGCCCGTAAAACATATGACAGACGGTAAAAAAGAACACTGCTTCGCTTCATTCTCAGCATTCACTTTGTGGAAATGCGCGGATTTCATTCTTCTACCATGCAGCACCAAGCGGACCAATCAAACGCACTTTTCATTACTACCCATTACAATCCAATGATAATGTATGGCGTGGTATGAAGAACTGTATAATGTATGAAGAACTTTAGTAAGGTCCTGAGGACCGGTTCAAGACTGATACTGGCTGCTCCCACGTCGGTACAAAGACGCCAAGCCCTTCTGCCGCCATATTGGGCCACAGCCCTGGACAGCCTTGAGTTGGTCCACCAGCCAGGACCGCTTCTTCAGAACTTTTTCTTGTGGCAGACAGTTCTTGGGAACGCTTTCTTGAAATTTCTTCGCAATTTATCCACCCCCCCCCCTTTTTTTTTCTTAGATAACCAGACATGCTGCATGTTGGTAGAAGAGGCCACGAAAGAGTTCGTCTTCCGAAAACAGGATATAGAAACCCACGCAAGTTAGCGCCTCGTGCATACTACGCCTCTTCGCGAACAAGCGAGACAGGCACAAAGTTTTGCTGCGTTTTTTATTAAAAAGCCTCGGCTTTGACTATGGCTCGACTTGGAACCCCCCGCTGAGCGTGATCGGTTGGAGCCGACGTAGGAATCTCTTGCTTGTTGACTTTAACGCCTTCCGGCCTCGAACTGTTTATGTTCCTTGCGCCGCCCTCCGTCTCGCAGGCGGGACAAACAGCCGACAGGCTTACGTAGGCAACGTTATTTTGGCTTTCGACGTAACGGACACTTCGACAGTAATAATTAGGCGAGACACCACTGGATATTTGAGGGGTACAAGCTGTCGGGTAAGCCGTGTATCCTGACTTAAGCCTTCATGAGTAGCACAAAAAAAGAGGGACGTGACAGCTGCACTAAGGCGAAAGCCTCTCATTTCTCTTCTCGAGCCGAAATTTACCATCGGCGGTGCCGGTGGCGTCAACTTGAGCTGCGTCAAAAATTGTTACGTAGTGACACCACCGCATGAGACCATCATGTCCCCGCTGATCGTAAGAATATGTGACGTCATCATGAGGTGACGTCACGTGGAGTCATCACATGGCGCCTCATTCGGTCGAAGGTGAACGGATAACGGAGGTCATGAAAAACCAGGGAAGGGGCAGAAAGCTCTCGGTGGGAGGCGGCGAAGGATCAATACATCGACTCATAATGAAAGGAATACGCTGGGTTTCACCTTCAATCCGCATTAGGTGTATGCGCAAGAGACCATCTTAGTTTTGTTTTCTTGTTTGAGAGCTAACCAAGGACGTCCCATCATATACATAACTAAGCCAGACGCCCCCAAGATATTCGAACTGCACAAGCTGCCAGACACCCTGTGGTTCCCTGACATAAGCATGCAGGCATAGCAGAATAAAGCAAGGATGCGACAGCTTAGTTTCTGACGCTGTGACGTGCAGCGAAAAGGATTATTCCTAGACAATTGCATCAGTAAATTGACCTTGAATGCGCACCATGTTGCTTGTATAACAGCTGGCCCAAACAGTAGCCAACAGTTGTAATCATACAAACGAGGTTCCCGAAGACATCAGCACTAGCCAACACATAGCCGACATTATCCAATGTTAGCAACCATGAAGCAGTGACCATAGGGGTGCGTCAGTGAGATTTTTTATTTAGTTGGGACATTATCACCATCATATTATATCACGCCACTTAATAGAAATGTGGCAGAATAAGAAAAAAAACGAGACTGCCCTAAATATATCAGCACTGTGTCTTGTGCTTTTTATTAGTGTATTTTGTTGTACAGTTTTAAACACAAGACATGTAATAGTGCTAGGTGCGTCTTCGGGTGTTGCATCTCCCACAGGACATCACGTCAACTCTAGGTTCGTGTTAAAGTAGCTTCGTTTATTTTATTTAACCTTCTATTCATATACTGGGGTAGCAGGCTTCACAAGACATTCCCGTCATGAATCGTTACTTTATGAATAACTTAGTTCAAGTGGTCGCAGCTTTTGATTACATCTTGTAGTAAATGAAACAAAACAAAATGTGAGAAGAACATTCACTTGGTCATACTGCTGCTTCGACACAGCATAACCTTTTAAATACTCGAAATGTTCCGACATGAACGGCATCTAGGGCACTTAAATAAATAAGCTTCAAACGAAGCCAAGCCTTAATCCCAAGTGACGTCAGCTGGGTTAAGGCACCCTTTTATTACAGTGGACATCGTTCAACGTTATTTTTTGTGTCAGCTTTCCTGATTACTAAACCTTTGCAGACGCCACCTATGAATAACTGTGTGCAAATTCGTCAAGTTCGATGAGTTTGGTATCCTCTGGCAACAAAAGCAATGCCGTAATACCTTGATTTGTATTCTCAATACTATTCTTCATTAAATTTTAAGTAATTATTCTGCGTCAGGCCAATCGCGTTCTGTTCATGCATAATTAGAAACAAACTACAGGCTAGAGATATTGCGCACATTCGTTTCCCGTTATGTTCGTTTTGAGCTAAGAAAAAGTAAACTATAGGTGTTTGGTCATTGAACGTTGCAAGTTGAACAATTCTTCGAACATGGTAGGGCCTTCGGCAAAGGTATTGTATTCGACAACATACTGCAAAATGAGCCCCGCCATGGTGGTCTAGTGGCTAAGGTACTCGGCTGCTGACCCGCAGGGCGCGGGTTCGAATCCCGGCTGCGGCGGCTGCATTTCCGATGGAGGCGGAAATGTTGTAGGCCCGTGTGCTCCGATTTGGGTGCACGTTAAAGAACCCCAGGTGGTCTAAATTTCCGGAGCCCTCCACTACGGCGTCTTTCATAACCATATAGTGGTTTTGGGACGTTAAACCCCACATATCAATCAATCAATCAATCAATACTGCAAAATGAAGTTAAATGAGAGCAGATTTGTGACACAGAATGTTCAATTTATTCCTCTCATTGCATCTTGCATTTTCATAGCGATTAGTCGACACGATTTTGCAAGAACAGGTGGTGTACACAACTGTACAAAGAACTTCAATGGGTTTAATGCTTTGCGACATGTACAGCAAATATACCACGGCAGACGGTGGGATGGGTCAGAAATCAATCTTAACTAGCCTATGTTACGTAACTAGTCCAGGAGACGGTGGGATGAGTCAAAGAGCAATCGTAGCCGGCCGTATTTTAATTGACACTGTTCGAAACAAGAGTCCGGAAGACGGCGGGATGTTTCAGAGAACAATCGTAACAAGAGCACGTTCTAATTGACATTGTCCGGAACAAAAGGTTCCGGTCGGCCATATAATGCGTAGGCTAAATAGCAGATGGTCATCTGGTGCAACGCAATAAATACACAACAAGATAAAATGCCGGCGAGGGTGGCAGCGAGTTCATCTCGTGACTGCATTACGAAGTGAAATCCTTTTTCGTGCTACAATAAAAAAAGAAAGAAAAAAAGGCAGGGCAACGCCAGTGCGAACTGACAACTGTTTATCTTTTGTGGAATCATAACACAGTATATACACACAAAAAAGGGGGGGGGGCGGTAAAAAAACCGAATAAAAAAACTCACACATGCGCAAAAGCTAGGCTACATCACAAGGGGGCTGCCCTCTCTCCAGCGCCCGCGTATCTCGACATCTCTTAAATTCCTCACCCTGAAGGAATGATACTTCCGCTTTTCTAAGTGATAGTGTGAGCGCTCTGACGCAGCTTTCAATGCCGGTACGGTGCATGGAAAGGGCTCGGTGCATTCTCTTTTCTTTTTTATTGTGACATCGGGAAGCAATCGTGGGGCTACTTTTTGGCACACTATTACGAAGGTCGCACGGCTAAAGTGCAATCAGTTCGTGCAAAATAGGATGAATTGGAGGTCATCGCAAGAGGCCTTCGTTTTGCAGTTGACATGAGACAGGATGAAAGCGATGATCAGGGTGATGGTGGTGATGACAACTTTATAGAAAAGAAAATGAAAGGACAAGTGTACCTTGGCAGTAAAAGGTCTGCAAACGCATCTTCGCTAGTACCCTTACAAAGTTTCGACGAAAGCGCCAAAGGACCAAGAGCCTACGCAGACAGTTACGGGCGCTCATCCCTCGTGCAATAGTTCATTCTTGGCACAGTCGTTATACTTACCAAGGTTGGGTTTTGCCTATGTTACCAAGGTTTTGCAGAAGTACCAAAAGCCTCCTGAGACAACCCTGAACACTGATACCACGTGCCCAATCGCGTGACACATTGTGACCCTTTTAAGTGTGCTCAACAGTGATGCAACAATAGACGCCTAATACTAAGAGCTATTCACCAAGAAAAAAATTTAATGCGTATCTACTTAGGCTGGCGTCTGTAATGCGCAACTCTGTCACTGTGAAATCCACATGACGCGCATCAGCTATCATCACTTTATAAAGACGTCGCTTTATACTCCGATCCACCTCCCTAGCTATCGTAATCTATCATAATCACTTTTGCGTGAATGCTCTCGTTTATAATCGCAGTTACGCCAACAAAGGTGGGGAAAACCCCTGCGACTGATAACGATAGCATCATTGCCCCCATCTTCCCTGAGCACATGAACTATGGCATCCGCAACACTTGCGCGAGTAATTATCCCTTGCTCATTTTCCTATGACAACGTGCCACTATTTCAGCTGGGGCCTTGTCTAAGTTCGCAGTGGAAAACAGGCTGCTCAAAGTTTCCTGTAGCATCACTGGTCGAAACAACAGCCCACCGCGCCTGGCTACACTGCTCCTGATGTAGCTCCTGGCTACACAGACAGACGCACACACACACACACAAAAGGCAAGATTCCACGTACGATAGCGTCATATTCAATGACACAGAATGATGCTCTGCTAATGGCCGCTATCGATCGATTTATTAATTAACGCCGGAGTTACCGCTCTTTACCGCAACAACTTCATGCTTCTGGCCTTTTACGATTTTCGAGAAAAAGTCCTTCGTACACTTGTTTTATGTTATGGTACTACAGCTTGTCAGTTTTATTTTTTGTTAAGTTGGTGCTTTATTTTAGACCCTCTTTACCCTTTCTCATTAGCTTTCTCACCGGCTGAGATGTGAAAGGCAAACATTTCACGAATCAATGACAGAAATCTTCTGCAAATGTTAGAGGATTGAAGACACAATCCCTTCAGTGACACAAGAGTTTAAAGCAAAAAATCGTTCACCCGGTGATGAGTAGAGCTTATTCCCATAACTTGACCTCTGTGTAACCTGACCAGCATGCATCTTGAATGCACCTTCGACTATAGGCTCCTTGACAATTCAGTAATTGAAACAACAAAAGTGACCGTTGCTGTTCTGATGCGTTGTTCCAGAGCAGGACTGATAGTTGGGCTAGTTGGTGATGCGTTATGGGCAGTACCAGCGCATGAACTCACGGGACGAAGAGAAGAGACACAAACAAGTTGAGAGTAGGCGCTTCTTTGTCTCTTCACTTCCTCCCGTGAGTTTGTGCGCTGGTACTGCCCATAAGCGTTTTTCCGCTGGTTCTCCTTATCAGTGCTGGTTATTGAAAAATCATTCGAAGAAATAATAATTAATTTGTTCCTAATATATTAGGCTCAATTTTAATTGTTTCGCGCTGTTCGATGCCTTATTCAAAATTTCCGATTATTTGCACACTAGTAATGTTTAAAGAGTCCTGATGCATTACCAGCTCATCTTTGAGGGGCGCGCAAGCCTTGACACTTTGTTATAACCACGCCTGCCGTAAATTATTGGAATCAAAGCAGGAACACTTTTTTTGTTCACACATCTTCTGCGTAGCTAAGTGCAAGAAATTGTTACTTGATACCTCTGTTTAACTCTAAAGTAACACAACTGCCAGTAGACTCGTTGCATGCATAGAGCGTCAAAAATGTTTGAAAAAAATTAAGCTACTTTTTAGCTCTTTGGAGGATTCTTATAAGCTATTTCTAGCCACATTTTTGCTGCAGTCTAGCTATTTCTGTTCTGCGACATTTGGCAACACTGCTGACACAGGTACATTTATGAACCAAGGTTCTGCAGAAGGCCCAAGAGCCCACTCAGACAATTTTGGACACTAATTTCACGTGCCACACTTAGTTCCTGATTGAAACAACAAGGACCGCTTTGTTTATCTAAACCATTGCCTCGAGTAATTTTGCCCACACGGGACAGTGGTGCGATTACCGGGTGCTCCCTTCGCGATAGCAATGCAGCACATGGCTGGTGCTAAAGATAACTGAGCGTAAGCAGAGCTCGAAGGAAAAATAAGCCGACCAGCTTCCGGTCTCGCCATGATTTTTCGCATAAGTAAGGCCATCCTGTTCAACAAGCTTTGTTTTCACTGCTGGTTCTTGTATTAAAAAGAACGGCGCTAATTTCATGTTTGTTTTGTCGAACATAATTTGTCCATGTAAATCTTGCCTAAAACACCAGTTTCATGGCCATGTTTCTAATCGTAGACAGTGCAGCAAAACTAGTACTTATTTAAAAAGGCAGAGGCAATGAAAGCACTGTCACTGCTTTCATTGACATAGCTCTTCGAAATTTTTACCCCCGGTTCGTCTCTTTTCAACCGTAAGTCACACCCCACCTGTAAGGCTGTAAACAAGTGATATCTAATTGAAACAATATCGGCAGAGATATGTAACTGCAATTACAACTATAAAATACGTCGCTGCAATAGCTAAGAAAATCTTATTTATTTCGTTTTTTGTGTTGCAGTTGGAGTCATCAACATTTGACTTGCATTTAAACGTCTGAAAAGAAAATAATGTAACTGTTCCATAGATTTCATCTTATACCTGTTAACTCAATGCGAGATGGTTAGCCATGTCACAGAAAAATGCCTTGAACACACCCAAAAGGGAGAGGTGAAGCATCATCTGCTTGCACATGTACCTCAACATTGCTCTTTCAGCACTGTATTAACAAAAAATGGCAGTCTATCAGCTTTATGAAGAAGTGCTCGTGGACCTTCAATGCCTCGTTTACAATCGCTTTTCAAAAGTCAGGAACATCAACGCTCGTAACATCGTCGATACTTTATAAATCAATGAAGTCGTTCTTTGCAGAGGTCTTCTTTCAGAGGTGTGGTGTGACTGTACTGGTGGCCCGTCAACATTTAAAAACATGGCTTCAACCTAACGACGTTGTTTCTCTATTTTATTCAATCAAATATGCGATCGTGACAGCACAAGAACAGCTGCGAGCGTTTTAGATTTCGAAAATTGTGTAGTGGGACTGTCTTCACGACATTAGAGGTCGAGAAAAATGGTAGAAGACAGCTGACTGTCCCTTTACGCATTGGTGTGTACAGGCGACGCCTCCTTTATTTTTTTCAATGCCAATGCAACGCAAGCGTCTTAATGGGAGCCGTCGACCCACCTTATAGTTCTGGGAGTTGTCGTGATGCGACGCTACATGATGGGTTACGCTGCTTGCGTCACGCTGGCTTGCGAGCGCTTTCTCCTGGAGAAGCGACAGACGTGTTTCCCACTCCAATTTGTTCCTTCGAGCTCCCTCACTGTGGCTCAAAGCACTGCCACTACTGCATCACAGTGCAGCGCTTGCAGTAGTGTTGCAGTGACGCTTCCTGATTGGTTGCCCGCATAGCGCCATGAACGGCTGTACACTATCTCACAACATCGTATCTTTTAGAGCCAGCGTGACTGCATGAACGGAGCAGAGCTGCGGGCGCGTTGAAGACGCTTGCTCTCGGCTTCCTTGTCTCGCGTCTCGTCGGTGTTACCCGCATGCCATCTGCATTCTCGATCGCGATCAGACGCATGGATGCATGCATGGACGGACGGATGGATACACGGACGAATGGACGTACGGACGTTCGCCCCACTCATCACTATTCACTCCATGGATATGCTGTGATTTTTTTCTTTGCTCAAAGCGAGTACAACCATAAAACAGAGCATGCATTTTGGGCCTAATATTTGATTCATTTATTGAAAGCATTGAAGCTGACTTATTGTAGAGTATTTATACAAATATTTATATTACAATCGCCTTTATTAGTTAAACTTCACAAAAGAATACATTCCCTCATATTGTTTCTTTAATTAAATACTGAGTACTTTGGAATCATACCAAACCAATTCTCCACATCTGCAGACCATGCATGATTATTCGCGTCTGAAGGGGCTATTTAATGCTACATGCTTCCATTTGCGTAAGATAGCAAACCGCATCCGTGTCTGGCTGGCCTTCCTTCCTTTTCCTTGTTATTCTAAATAACTTTAATAAACCAAGTGAATCAATAAATAAAATCGAATAAACGTGACATATCTGCTAAATCGGGTAAAAACTTCAGCTTGTTGGCATGAATGGGACAGCGCTTTGTGCTGTTTTTTTACGATAAATCTCTACTAACTATAGCCCTGAGGAGAAGCCCCCCATTTGAAATCAACAACGTGCCCCCCCCTCCCCTCCGCACAGTTTTTAACTAAAGTGCACCCCGAGCTCGTGTCTAGTTATTGCAGTTTGTCTTAAAACGGGCTAATGAGCACTGGGTCAGCGGGGCATCGGGTTATTAGGTCATCCCGAAAGACGGGACCGCGTGAGTTGTCGACTCTATCAAACAACTTTTTTTCGGGTATGACAATTTTTGTAGATTCTTTCTCTGACTGGACGCGTATGCCTATCCCTGTGCGTTGGCAAGGTGCTGTTAGGTCAAAGCAAACTTTAACTATTCGTGATGGCTCCTCACGATCGTGTTTATTTGGTAACCGAGTCATGAGCCGGAAAGCCTACGTGTTTATTGAGCACACAGTGTTACGACTGTGATTTGGAACTCTGTGTTTGTGTTCGCGAAACTAAAACAAACAACCATGAAAGATAGAGACGCTGTTTGTAAATAACAAGGTCACCATGAGCGACGGCGAAAAGGGGGAGCAGTGGGAATGTACTGCTAAACAGGCAACATGAACTTCAAAACTCAGAAAAAAAGAGAGATCAACTCAGAATTGGACGATGGGGAGAGTATATTCATACAACAGACCCTGACACGTCACCCTACTGTGGCAACGCAGTCTTTTTCAGAAATATTTTTTTCTTCACCCTACATTGATGCACAGGTGAGGGTCTTTGAAGATAAACTAAAAAGGTAAAGAAAACAACAAGATACAAGCATAATGCCGCATTCCTTTCGCCAAGTTTTGTTATCGCCCCTTTTAGTGAGTGAGTGAGTGAGTGAGTGAGTGAGTGAGTGAGTGAGTGAGAATTTATTAGAAGGCAAAGAGGTTGGCCTGAGCTAGTTCGCTCTAGCCTGCTACTCTACACAAGGGATAAGCGAAGGGGGAAGGAAAGAAGGATGAAGGATGATGGTGGGGACAAGGAGAGGTGGTGCGTATGTACAGTATCCACTTGGCATCGCCCCCTTAGACTACGTAATTCTCAGTGAAAACCGCACCTACAGTGTCTGAGAAGCTTCGGGACTGTAGTAGATCATTCCGTTAAGATTACGCCCACTCCGCGAACATTACAAACTATTCTGGAACCTACGTGACCGTTAGAGATAACGCTACAATATTCGATGGCACATGTATAAATGCCGACTCACATCACCACTTTTCAGTAGATCGACTGCCGACGCTCCGTTCGCCGCTTTCGATGCCAGTGTGTATTGCTGTCATCTTTATTTTTGTTTGTGGGCCACACGTTCGGCCCAACCCAAATAAACAGTTTCATCTTCAATCTATAGTTTGCTCTCTTCGTCCAAGTCACGACACCGTGACATATGGATCACGAAGAAGGACGTGTACCCACTCCCACGGATAGACGATGCCCTAGACGAACGTCACAATGCGAGGTATACTTCGATAGACCTCAAGTCCGGCTATTGGCAAATCGAAGTCGACGAGAGAGACCGAGAAACGGCTGCCCCATAACACAGGACGACCTATTCGAGTTGAAGGTCATGCCCTTTGGTCTCTCCTCATCATCTGCGACTTTCCAATGAGTCATGAATATAGTCCAAGCTGGCTTGAAGTGGCAGACGTGCCTAGTTTACTTGCATGGCGTGTTGTGTTTTCGTCGAGCTTCGACGAACACCTCCAAAAGCTCTGAACTCTGAATCAGGAGTTTTGTACTCAAAGTAAAGAGAAAAGGGGCACGTGTACAGTAAGACTGGAGTGTTCCCAGAGCCGCAGAAAACAACTGCCATCGCCGCCTTCGCGAAACCCACCAACGAGAAGGTCGAGCGCCAATTTCTCGGCTTGTGCGCCTTTTACAGACGCTTGGTCAAGGACTTTTCACAGATCGCAGAGCCACTAATGCAGCTCGCGAAGGCTGACGTCGATTTCAAGTGGGAAACGGCACAAATTGAATCATTTCAGTAACTCAAACGATGTCTGCACACACCGCCGCTACTTGCGCATTTTGAGGAATACACCAAAAACGAAGTACTCACCGACGCCAGCAGCGTATGACTCGGTGCTGTCCTTGTGCGAAAGACCGGCATCCTGGAAAGGACAATCAGTTATGCTAGCCGGTCGCTATCCAAGGCTGAGGCCAACTATGCCACAACGGAAAAAGAGTGCCTTGCCATCATCTGGGCAGCGTAAAAAATTTCACCTTTATCTCTACGGCAGGCATTTCAAAGTTGTGAGCGACCACCACGCCGTCTCTTGGCTAGCTAACTTGAAGGACCCTTCAGGTCGCCTCGCACGGTGGAGCCTAAGACGGCAAGAATTTGCTATTACCGTCGTGTGAAAGCCTGCAAGGAAACACTGCGACGCCGGCTGCCTGTCTCGTGCCCCCATCGATCCACCACCGTGGGCAGACCAGGATGACTAGTACTTGGGAACCTTAAGTGCCGAAGACTTCGCCGAGTGACAGCGAGCCGACCCGGAACTGAGAGGACTAGTGGAATACCTCGAGCGCCAGACCAGTGTCATCCCGAAATTCTTAAGGCGAAGACTGGCGTCATTTTTTCTTGAGAACAACGTCCTCGCAAAGAACTTCTTTCCGGCCCGAGCCAGCTACCCTATCGTCATGCTTTTGGCAATGCGGCCAGAAATTATGCATGCCCTGCTTGACAACCTAGTGGCTGGCCACCTTGGTTTTTCCTGCACACTTGTGAGAACACAAGAAATACTATACTGACCACGCCTTGCCGCCGACGTCACTCATTACGTGAGAACATGCCGGGACTACCACCGACACAAGACGCCACCGACAAGACCAGCAGGACTTCTGTAGCCTATCGAACACCTCGCCGTCCGTTCCAGCAAATCGCTATGGACTTACTTGAGCCGTTCCCGACGTCGGCTGTCACAAACAAATGGATCGCCGTAACTACACGGCACCTCCACCAGACGTCACCCAGTCGGGACGTGGACGAAAGGATCAGACTATAGATCAAAGAAGAAACTGCTTACTCAGGCTGAACTTGTGGCCCACAAACGAAGAGTAAGTTTACAGGGATATACACTGGCACTGATAGTGGTGGACGGAGCGTCGGCCGTCGATCAACTGACAAGCGGTGAAGTGCGTCGGCATTTATACACGTGCCGTGTAATATTCTAGCGTTATCTCTAGCGGCCACGTATGTTTCAAAATAGTCTGTAATGTTCGTGGAATGGGCGTAATCTTAACGATATAGTCGACTACAATCCTAAAGCTTCTCTAACACTGCAGGCGCGGTTTGCGCTGAGAATTACGTACAGTGTAAAGGGCGATAACAAATCTTGACGAAAGGAACTTGGCAATATGCACCAAAAATATAATAAGAAAGAGCACCTTCGTAATTTATGTTACGGAAATTATACCGAACGCAACTTTCAGTTCCTACTACCCTTATTTTTTCAGCTACACGGCTTGTGATTACCTGAAAAGAAATTCGCCCTTCTTTGCAGGTTTGTCTAGGGAGATTCGAAGAAGAAATTCATCTGTTTCTTCTCAGCCGATTGCACTGATTCGAAAAATGTTCTCGACAAGCGAGCGACATGAAAATGTCGCCGATCACCAGCAAAGATTATTGACCGATAGTCAATAGAAACTTCGCAAAACATCACTTCATGCGCACTAGTACAGTTTTCGAAAAATCAGGACTCTCCGAAAAGTCCTGAATACCGTAAACATCTTTAACTATTAAAAAAAACTTCTATTCAGAGCGCACACATTTCTTGGGTTTCTTGCGTGTTAACATTGTTTCCCACGTATTAATTTTGTTGGTGACTTGAGAGCATTGCTTTTGTAAATGAACGCTTTGGCGCGTCAATTTCGGAGCACTTTATTGTTATTGATGACTTCGTGACACAAATCATAATGTAAGAAAAGAGTAGTAGGCGAAACCATACCTTGGCGCCAAGCTCACCTCAAATCAATTTAATAGAGAAAATGCCCCTGGTAGCCCTATATATATATATATATATATATATATATATATATATATATATATATATATAATACTGCGAACGATTCATAGAATCTCCACCAATTCGTAAAGGCGTTTATTTGACTCTGCGATCGAAACTGGGCGACATTGTGGGATGGTGACAGTCGAGGTATAGCACGGACTTTCAGCCCTATAGAGGTATTCTGCAGGAACGTAGCCGAATGGGACGACCCATGGTGCACTGTAAACCCCTGGTGAGGACCATATTATAAAGCTCCGAAGCTTCACTACAATCGCCTCAGGAATGAATATAATCGTAAAAATAGCGGTGTTGGGCCATATATATTGGTCATGCTACAGCGGAACACCCTGGAGAGCATTAATTTTTTTGAAGTGTATTTTCCTGCAAGGTGCAATGAAATTTTCTCAGTAGTGATAATGGTGTTGCCGATCGCCATATTGATAATTGTGTTACTGATTGAAGATGAGAACACCCTTATGGTGTCAATTTGCTTAAAAGGTAGCTTGCAGTTGGGTGTAATAAATTTATTGATACCCTAAGAGATAACGTTGTTACTTGCGGGAGAATGGAGCCCCCTTAAATGGGCATTGCTTGGAGTGTTTATTGCCTCAGTAATTTTGTCTTTCAGTGCATTTGCATTCAAAAGAAAGATATATTGAGCTAAAACCTAAAAGACGAAAACACTAGCGAAGAACTGACACAATATATATAGTACAAAATTGTAATGAAACAAATTCACATATACAGGAATGTCTTTAGTTTTTAAGTTACAAATATTCGATAAGTGCTTCAGAAACCACTAAAAGGTGTTTGTATCTGCAAGTATAGACATACGTAAGCGTCCCATCGTGTTTTTAACGACGGGCTTCGGCACCGAAGGTCCAGGGTTTGAATCCCAGTGAGAACACCTGCCACCTTTATTTATGGCTATCTGGTGTACATGTACGTGATCGTGACGTCATGCGGAACACGTGCACGCCTCCGCATGTATGTAAGAATCCATTCTTCGGTGTGCGTTTTGAACGTAAGCGTATAATGACAATGCATTGTCCATCCATTTCTCCAGAATAAGTTTTGCTAGTCGAAGAAATTTGTCACTTGAATAACGCACGCGTTCTGCGATTTTCGTACACCTCATCATTAGTTTCGCAGTTTACACGCGGTGGTTGCAACAAGAAAACTTCACTCCCATTTTATTTTTCTTTCTAGAGGTATGTAGGCTGTTAACAAATTATATTTGCTGGGCCGGTTGGTTCATACCTATAACTATTGCGTACGCTTACTGATAGTAGTGGAAGCGCTGTCCTGAGCATCTGTGTTCTTTTTATTTACCTGTGGTAATGCTGAGCTATTCATCATTTACAGGTTCTTACTGCCGGGTACCTTTTGTAATTTTTTTCAGTATTTTCACCTTGTCCTGTGGCAACAATGCACTTTCACAAACTTATGCAACTGTGTTTTCTTCATAAAGTTCGCAGTAACCTACGATGCAGACCGTATATCCGCTACTGTAATTCAGGTGTTCTGGTATATACTCCCATTTCTAGAAGTGCAAGCTAACTGCGGTACGATTTAAACAACTTTCGCTTAACCAGCTTACAATCCTACAAATACCCGTTTTTGTTCCCCAGAAAACATTACAAACATTTCGTCTTTCCTTTTTTTACTAGTTTTCATTTCGAGAAGCCTAACAATGGTGGTGACCAAGGTAAAATCTTTAATGAAACAGCTTTAGGTGTCGTGAGGCCCTACGTTACATTTTGGCAGCGAGCATCACATTATATACAGTACATATTTAAATAACGAATGTAATAAACAATATTATGCATTACAATAAGCAGTAATCAATAATGAACAGCCAAGTATGACAGTAGCCGGAATGAGCGTCGACAGGGGGGTGCAAGCAGGGGTCACCCCTCAAGCCTCACCTGTCGTTTCGCTTACCCAAGCTACACCAGTGCCCTACAGAATTATACATAACTATAGACACACAATTGTATATGTTACACTTGAGAACACCTAGTTAAAACTGTACTGACACTCTATTCGGGATTGTAAGTACAGGTGAAGATGTAATTGAGCATCAGTTAATAAAACCGAGTTTGAATAAGTTAACGTAATGCAGACCTCCTTCAAAGCTCTACCAAAGCCACATCAACGCAAGATTACAGCTTATCCACACTGCATTCTTTCCAAGGCTCCCGCCTGTGAATGTGCAGCGTTAGTTGCGAGATGCGCCCAGTCTCTGGGCCGGCCGCTCTAGTGTATTGTTTTATTTTTTCTTCGCTTCCAGAGACATAAACAATAGCCGTAGCAACGTAGTGTAAATCTTCGACCCGGGGAATCCCCCTTCACTGCCTTGGTAAAAGAGTTACGGCTGAGGTGAAGGTACATTCTAAGCTCGGGCAGCCATGTACTATTGATAGCGTGAAGGGCCCGCGCAGCGGGGGGTGCCCAATTTGTCCACGAGAAAACATCTGAAGCCAGACCTCGCCCTGCTGTTATTATCCGTAGATTCAAAGCATGTGCCTAAGAAGCTACCTCTCCCCCTCCTCCCCCCTTCCAAAAAAAGAGAACCACGAAGCCGTCAGCTTTACGACTCTGTATAGTGCAAAAAATAGTCCGAGCAACTTCGAACTACTCAACCCACGTGTAATGGCAGACACCTCTCCCAGATTTCCACAGTGGTATTTTGCCTATTGCAGCTGTACTTGTTCGAAGAGCGTCTAGTGAGTCCCGCGACCTTTTTAGCACTCGCTGACCACCACTTCGTGTTGCAGTTTTCCTGTTACGCAGTCACCACCTTAAAGAAGCACGGCAGCCCTTCTGTTGCGGCGTTTCTGCAATGTCAGCTGGCAAAGCACGTCAACAGCTACTCTGGCAGACTGCTTGGCGTCCCTTAGCTTAGAAAAATGAGAGAGTCTGCAGTTCAATTTACATTTCGCGTATGCGTGGCTCCACATGACGTGAAAGACGGACGTCAGTAAGCAACACTTAACTGTTGCGCTTTGCCAGCGCTCTTGTTTTCGCGCACTAGTCGTAGCCATAACAAGTAGCCATCGTACATTGCACGCTATGCTTACGCGACGTTTTGGCGATAGGTACAGTAAGTAGGCCATGGCGAGAGAATCTTAAAGTGTGGCGGAAGCCTCCAAAACCTGAGAAAGTGTGGCGCGGTCCCCAGGTCTTGCAGGCTTACAGCACACTTATTCAAGTTCGTTGCTCAAAATGAGCTGATAGAACGACGTCAGTAAGCGAAAGCTAACCGTTGCGCAATTAAAGCTGTTGTTGTAGCATTGTCTTACAATTGAAGCAGAGTACACCAAGCATGTGTAATTCATGGACTTTCCCGTGAACAAGCGACGCTATTGTACCGCACAAGAACCGGCTCCACATACACCCCGGCCTGGTCATTCAAGACTGGGAGATACGCTTCCCCGTTCTGCGCCTTCTGCGGTGACATCGGGGATACTTAACATTTCATTTGGCTTTGCCCACAGTTTGATGTACAAAGAGCAGCGATGATCCGCACCTTGCAAAAATGCCATCATAGGCACCGGACAGTTGATGACGTCATTTTTCCTGAAGGACCCGCGGCAACTAGGAGGAACGTGCAACGGATTTTGTTGGTCTTCCTGCGAGACACTGGTCTGTCTGACACGTGGTGACAATTTCCAAATTCAGAAGATGCTCAGGCGGAACAATTGCCGGCCATGCAGGCCAGGTTAACCCCGCCTTATGCAACAACAACACCACCACCACCACCACCACCACCCTACAAGAAAGACGGGACAAAGGGAGGTTGTCCCATGTTTTTCGCTCCCGATTCCTGTCTTGTTTGTGCTCTGGCTTTATTTTAGTCGTTGCGCCGTTGCTGTACTTTTGTTTTATTGCATTGTTTTGTAGCCATAATCGGCAACATTATACACGCACGCCATGCTTGTACAGCGTTTCGGCGATGGTCACAGGAAGTATATGGGATGACGCAAGCCTCCCACAGTAAGCCTTCGTCAGCATCCTATAAGTGTAGCAGGCCTGCAACGCTCTTCCGTATGCATGGAACCAAACCACGTGGTAAAATGATTGCTCGGCAAATGCTTATTTACTTATTTTTTTTAGGCAGGCCAAGCCGCAACCTGTTTCAACAGTACGCTTGAACGAGGCGTTGGCATCCAAGAAGCGTGTTAGGGTATTTATAGCGTGGAAAATGCTTGTTAAGGTGAAAGCCTTGCACACCTTACCGAACACGAAACTGATTATTCAGGACGTTGAATGCCACATACTAAAGGAAACCGACTATCACCAACGTCATTGGCTTCGATGCTAAGGGTTAAAAAATTAACATAATTTGGTGACGCCACCATATGATGTGATCGTAACATGACGTGTCGGCAAAAATTGTAAAGTCATGATGACTTCGATACTGTGACACAGTGTGACATCCCACGGTGACATCATCCCTTGACATCGCCCTTTTTCTGTTATGGATAAGTGCATCACGGAGGCAGTACTGTATCAGTGTGATGCAAACTAATCAAAATTTACAGTGCATAGCACAAAAACCTCCAGATTTTACAAAAATTCTGCCCCAGGCTCTCTGCGTGGCAAACAAATGCTCTACCTAATAGCGATTGAATTTTTTATGGCTTTAGAAAAAATAACACATGAACGTCATGCATGTGGAAGGACTCTCCTTAATCAAAGCATGTATTATTGCGTGACAGAAGCGTAGAATCGTGCTAGGCCCCAAACATGCGAAATTCGCAGAAAGTGTGCGTTTCGAAGGCCCGCCCAATGGAAAGGTCCCAGGCGTGAATCTGTCCAATGATCCAATGGACGCGTATCCAATGAACGCTTATGATCCAACGGACGCGGGATCCATTGGACGCGTATGACCCCTTCTCTGATTCGCAAAAAAATAATTATGGCTCGGAGGGTGCTCAACAACTGTACTTGCCGTAGGCGTCCGAGAATACATTGAAATGGGCAATGCGACGTTCGCTGTCTTTCATTTCATAAGCACTGCTGTGGCCTGAACTTGCTACCTAAGTGAAGGTAGCAATTGAAAAGAGCATGCGCATGGGGCCCGATTACGCTATCGCGTTCAACTCTTCGAGGCGAAGCTCGAGCGTCTAAGTATTTGTTTATGTTTTTGTTTTTATACAAAGTAATCACGCAGTTCTTTTATCATCACACTTCTGTCTAGCTTTTTTTTTTCAGGGTATTTATCTGGCATCCAAATTTCGACATTGTTGACGTCGAAATCTTCGCGCAGATACATTTGCGAATGAAGAAGTGCCAATTTGTAGCGGAAGATTCCGCGAATCGATCCAGCGCCGCGATCTCGAATTTCGTAAGCACGACGCACGAAAGGGCGTAAACATAAACAGCCGTCTGAGTGCCGGACAACGCGGAAATCACCACACCCACACATTCGATGAGATCAAAGTCTGGACACGCGCGTGCGCATCACACGTGTCCGCGAGCTGGCACGATCGATATTTTCATCAACATTGACCCACACCTCTCCTCCGATCGTTTTAGCCGCTATTGAGTCACAAAGATGGTGAATTCGAGGAATATCTAAGACAAAATTATGAAGGGTAGAGCCCTTTACCCTTTTTATACATGCAAGTTCACCAATGTTGCGTAGCGCGAAAGCGTCCTAGTTAAGCCGGCTAGCCCATCCTTCATTGCGCCACCATTGCTTCGGTTAACCGCCAAGAGATGTTGCCAAGTTGAGTTTATTACAACCGTCGTTACCGTTATAACCGCGGTTTCGCGTACCAAGTAACATAAGCTAACCGCGGTTACACGTAAACACGATTACGTTAACCGTGGTTTAGGAGACTTGTGTAACAAAGGTATTACCCCCGTATTCACAAACGCTCCTCGACTCGACTTTCACCCTTCACTTGACAGAGCTGAGCACTGCGCCCCCGCTCGGCTGAAAATGACGCTGCGCTACTCAAGAACCGCAGCAGATTATTGCTGATATGCAGTGACTTGCCATGCCTAGAGATGGCGCTCCCAACGGCTTTCTGTAGTGAAGGTGAAGCGTTGAGTGAAGGGACGTTCTAGAAAACGGGGGTTAGATTCATTTTCGGCGTCTTCTCATTCCTGTTGCATCAAGGCGACTGTTGCGAGAAAAAAAAAACCAGCATCACCATACGACGTCCTCGTGATGCCAAATATCGCCAGAACTTGAGACGTCAATATGCCGTCGCACGATGGCGTCATCAAATGGCGCAGTCGCATGGTCAAAGCTGAGACGAATATTCTGCACTGCAGAAGGTGGCAGCGCAGAACCAGATAGGGTGCAAAAATTTTGCACTGCCTCCTATGCTGGTACCATGTGCAAAACCTTGTTCACAAAATGTAAATAGACCAAATATGCACTGTTGACACGATACTCTTCCGGTGGCGTCTGAGCCTTCATGGAAAACGAATGGAACTTTCGGTGTAATCCTCCTCGGATCAAAGTTTCCCTCTGAGCTGCATAGAGTGTAAATCCTCTATTCCCGTTCAACAAGGTTTGAAGAGACAGATTTTGAGTGTGGCGAAACATTTCGGAAAACTTGTGTATATAGTGAATACGAAACGATCCAATAGAATCCACTGTAAAACAGCAATTGAATGCGCCTACGTGTATTTTTTTGGCAACATCCCCATACTTTTCTAAAAAGAAAGTTGGGAAAAATACTCCTCGCCACCCCCCTATATATCTCTGGCGCTTGATCAGTGAACATCACAATGCGATTTCAAAGCAAGCACTTTTACGGAGGCACGAGCACCGTGTTAAATTGATGTTGCTTTCATAGCGCTATTTTTAACTCGTAGACGGTACGGACGGATGTAAGCAGATGTGATAGAGTGTTGGCTATCAGCTCAACGCATTGTTGTTGTAAGCAGTATTCATCAAAAAGACCGCATATATATATATAAAGAAAATTTTGAGAGGTCTAACCCCTGCTGTCCCCAGTGCCCTTTCCCATATGCCGACCTGTCACCCAGCCTGTTTTTTTGCCCAACTGCTCAGCACTCCAGCTATTACTCTCCCCCATCCCTTTCCATCACCTCTTGGCTCGACTGGATCGATGCCGAAGGGAAAGAATAGCGTCGACTAGTCGCACAGGTGGTCGAAATTCTCGGCCGGTAAAATGTGGGCGAATATATATATATATATATATATATATATATATATATATATATATATATATATATATATATATATATATATATATCAAGCGAGTTTCTTCTGTGTATCCAGTTGGCTTGAGCGGACAGACGTACGAAAACTTTTATTAAGCCTACGTTTCGGCCGGGGTCCGGCCTTCGTCAGGGAATACATCGCAAACGTCAACGTGCTGCTTATATACATCGGGGGCCCCCAACACGTGTCTATTTATTATCTAATGTCACATATATGACAGTGGCACACAAATCAAAGTGCGAAACAGCACGATGTGATAATGACAAAACTATAGGACGAAATGATAATATACGGCGAAGTCTGCGCAGCAACAAAGGGCGTTTTTCACAATCACGGAAAGGATGAACATGATAACATGGGTGATGATGTACAGCGAATGCATTTAACAACATTGCGTCAAAACAACTCGATGAGCTAACAAGAAACATAGGTACACAACCAGCAACAATGCGCTAAAAGAACTAACAAAAAAGAGGTGTAAAGCAACGAGAACAGTACTATAAGGAAAACATAGGTGAATTATGTGGCAATGGTGATTTAAATAAGAAAAACAACTTGGGTAAAAGTGAGATACATGGTATTCATGAGAATGAAATATAACATAATTGTAAGTAACAGACTGAAAACTCATGAAAGCGGCAGACATGTGACGTGGAATTCAGGCTCGTTCGTGACATAGTGATCTCGTTGCTGAACATGCACCCAGGAACGTCAGCTTTCCTGCGCTTTCGTAAATTCCGAATGACAGTGCTTTAAATTTGTAGATGAGAAATGATTCGCGTGCTTCCCGTTCGTGGTGAGATTTAAAACCAGATTCTAATATGGTTGCTGTTAGGTTATCGAGCGAATGTCATGTCGCATTCAGGTCCTTAGATAGGGGTAGGTTAGGAAAAGTTGTGACATGCGCTTTGTTGTTATTAAACCGCGGTCTGAATGGTGTCGCTGTCTGGCCTAAGTACTGAAGCTTACAGACTGAGCACTCAAGTAGGTACACACAGTTACTCGTATCGCATTCGTAATCACCGTTAATTTTCATTACGCAAACCTTGCAACGTGGTTTGCCACAAGGGTGGCAACCTGAATAGGCAAGATGAGTTAGTACAGATTAAGTCAGCATATTGTGCAAGTTTCTCGACCGGCGATAGACTACACGGGGCGATTCCAAAAATATGTTTTTGAGATGGTCGCTCTGCATAATAATGTTGTGGTGCCTTCGTAGGATGTGGGTAACGTTTGGTGCTGATGCGGAATGCGTTATTACAAGGTTTGTAGTAGTCGCTGTTGAGCAGGCTTGTTGGAGTGGAGGAGCTCGCTCCTGCCCATTTCATTAGCACGCTTAATGGCATCGTCAGTTATCTGAGGCGGGTACTTTTGTCTTCTTAGCGCATCACTGAGCTTGTCACAATTATCCGTGAAGTCAGATGTGGTTGTGCGGAAGTGGTTGTGCGGAGCACAACCTTTTAAAACGGAGCGCCTGGCTGTATGGTATGCTTGTCTTGTGTCTTACGTGGCTACTTTCAAAGTGAAGGTAGCGGTGTCTATCAGTCGACTTTCTGTAAAGCTTTGTCATTAGTTTATTACCTGATATGCATACCGTGACGTCCAGAAAGTTTATTTGATGCTGAGTAGACGAGCGAGAAGGATATTACATATATATATATATATATATATATATATATATATATATATATATATATATATATATATATTGAATGAACTTGCAGATAGCACATTTGAAAAGGAAATTGTCTGAACTAACGTTTCGGCCGTGGCACAACCTTCGTCAGAGTAAGGCCGTGCCACGGCCGAAACCTTAGTAAAGACAATTTCCTTTTCAAATGTGCTATCTTCAAGTTCATTCAATATAGAAAATACCCGGACCTGTCGTGCCTTTCCTTCAATATATATATATATATATATATATATATATATATATATATATATATATATATATATATATATATATATATATATATATATATATATATATATATAGAGAGAGAGAGAGAGAGAGAGAGTCAAGTAGATCCTCCGTGAGTGGTCACAACGTGGTTTATTTCGACGTTTCGGCCTAATCTGGCCTTCAGCAGGATTGAGGGTCAGACTCTAGGCCTAAGCGTCGAACTAAATCACGTTGTGACCCCTCACGGAGGATCTACTTGACTACTTACAACGCTACGGCCATTCAACTACCGAACCAGCTCGCACCTGGTTCGTCTGCACTGAACCAGCTCGTTTCGACTATAAGCTACCGGGTGCCATACTCCGAATTATTGGCAAGTTTCATTACTGGCGTGATTTTGCGCAAAAGGTCACGTGTTGGGCCAACAATGCTGGCGTCAAAACGCCACGGCTTGCCAAGGCGGCCCACGTGACGTCACTCTCCCTCCTTTTTTTCCCCTCCATGGATTCAAAGACGGGGACAGCACCGATAGTTCTAAAACCTACCACAAGCTCTGACGTTTTGATCACGTGTTGGGCCGACAACATATATATGCTGCACTCGTGTGCCGTATTGCTCCCTCGTTTCTTTTTCTCACTTTATGATGGACGCGACCACTGCCATCGCACCAAGGTACAAACTCTAAATATGTTTAGATATAGTTCTTAATAATGCATTGATTGATTAATATGTGGGGTGTAACGTCCCAAAAACACCATATGTATATGAGAGACGATGTAGTGGAGGGCTCCGCAAATTTCGACCACCTGGGGTTTTTTAATGTGCGCCCAAATCTGAGCCCACGGGCCTACAACATTTCCCCCTCCATCGGAAATGCGGCATTCCGTGCAACAGCCGCCGCAGCCTGGATTTGATCCCGCGACCTGCGGGTCAGCAGCCGAGTAGCTTAGCCACAGACCACCGTGGTGGGGTAGTTGTTAATAATGCAAAATACTTAGTACTCGACTGAATGTGTTTAGAAGTAGTCGTTCCCGATTTAGAGTACGAGGTATTCTACTATGAGAGAGCATAAAGCCGTCCTTGGGCCTCGCACCAGGTGAGGCCGTGAACGAACTCGTGGCGCATTCATTTAGAAAAAAAGTTATTGATTTAAAGTGTTTAGAAAAACGTTTATTAACACTATGTACAAAAACAAAGGTTTCACAACAGTCCAGTAATAGGGCTCATACACTTCGGCACATCTATGTACCACGACAAACATCACTACGTTGCAAGGAAGACATCATTGTTATAATATACAACACAATAATTGCGTACGTGTACACAAGAATTCATGTGATATCATGATACAATAAATGGTATAACGATACGATAGAGGCAATGAAACACAATTGGTTACAAATTAAATTATGAATAACTACTCAACATGCGCTACTTAGCACCACGTTGGTCGAAAAATTAGTTTTAGCCTTTTGGGTTCAACATTGACAAAAGAACACGACCAATACCCCAAAAACTTGTGCTCCCCGAGGAAGAAAATCTCCTCAGTGAGGAACGCGAAGATCTCTCGCCTCATTCGTCCCAGTATTGGCCACGAAGCACGCGGGTGGCAGCTCGCTGCCACGGCTTTGCATCGTGTTTGCCAAAAGCTGAACAGCCCCGCAACTAATAAAAGAACCGAGAAGCGCCCGCGAGGGAATTGGCTATTGGACACGAATGTTTGCACACCCTGCCCCCGAAAACCAGCGTGGACAGCACGCCTAAAAGGCGGGAAACCACACAATCAATTGTCTTTAGCCGATTAGTCTCGACCATGACGCAATTAGGGCAAGTGGAAGTACACAGTCTTTAGAAAAAATGCTTAACGATTTTGACTACTTTGTACTCATCTATGGGAGAGCAGTAAGCCGTCCCTAAATAAGAACAAGGCTAATCGTCGACTGTGTTTAGCAAGAGTGGTTAACGATTTAGAGTACTTAGTACTCTACTATGGGAGAGCTGAAAGCCGTCCCGTGGATGGCGGAACAAGAGCCTGATGCCAACAAACGAAGACTTACTGGTGAAGAGCATTTAGCTTACCCCCTTTACAGATTTGCATAGAGTGAATACCTCAGATAGGTGTCTCTAAACACGTGTCCTAGTGTTACTGGTTTTCTGATGGATCCTTGAAGTCTTGGAAAATACTTGTAGAGAGCGAGATACGTGTGATCATGCATATTTGTTACTTTTGTCAGGAGCAGCAATCTCTTATTTAATGCTTTGGTTAGCCTTCACGTTCGCTGAACAAAATCACTTTATTTTGAATTCTCTATCACGCGAAAAAGCCTTCATATCTGGCTTCACATCTTCTGCCAAGACTTATTAAAAGCTTTCTCTCGAGAATTTGAACTCCGGAGCATTTCTTAGTCGCGGGATGTCTATCGCGCCTCGGCGGTGGCGCCATCTACACCCCTCACTGCGCATGCTCGCGTCTCGTGCCGGCCCAGGAAGACATCCGCAATACTGCCGCTCCCTTTTCACGCCTCGCAAGGCCGACGCAGTTCAGCGTCTGCTACCAAAAACACGGCTGCTCACTCTGAGCAACCGTTTACTGGCCACACCGTGCATGTATACGCACAATATCGCGCGTTCGGAATTCAGCCAAAGGCGTGTTTACTTGGCCTGTCGCTTTACGTTGAAGGCATCGCTTCTCCTTCATTCTATGAATAAGAATAACAAAGACGAAATGAGAATTAAGCATTCCCAAACTATACCGAATTCCGCAACCTTCCCGTGATACCCTCCCCCCCCTCCACTCTGCGACGCATTTACGGGGGTTCACACCCCCCCTCCTCAGGGGAAGATGCGGGCGGCATTTTTTTTATCCTCCTTTGTTGAGACACCGCAAGACTCAAAACGCATGCTTTTGATGAAGAACCTCCACCCTTGCTTTTTTTTTACAGCTAAAGCTGTTATCAGATTACAACTTGGGTGACGCGTAGCGCTGTATTGTCTGCCGCCACCGCCACCGCCACTGGTGTCCATAACCACGTCGCACGAAATTAGAAAAAGAAATCGTTGTACCAGTGACACAGTAGGGTTCGAACCAGGGTCCGCTGGGTCCCAACCCAGCATTCTACCACTGAGCTACGCCGGTATTTTTTTTTCTTTATTACTGGTTTCACACATGGTACAAACATTAATATATGTCGCTATGAACAATAATATACTCAATAGAGGCGATGACAAAACAGTCGCATAACTATTAGTGGCTACAGTGCTAAAATTTCTTTAGGCTCTCATCAGGTTTCAATCCTGGAGGGCCATTCCGGAACAAAGTCTTGTTGTTTGAGTATATCAACGTATTGAGCAATGCTTTCGCAGAAAAGCACGCGTGCCGGACGCCTGTCAGGGCCGCAGCAGTAACCGGCCATCCTAGTCCGCCAACAATGGAGGCTGTTATGCCTGCGAGTCCGCAGCGAACGTCCGTGCCTCGGAAAAAGGAAATCTGTGTCAAGGCCAGCCCGCGAGCCCGCCTGACACGAACAACTCAACGGCGTCAACACGCGACAGCGCCTTTCTGTCGCCCACGTACAGTGAGTCACCTCAGCAAGCGAGCCGTCGAGTAAACAGCCGGCGTCTTCCTGTCTGGGGGGGGGGGGGGGGGTAACGCAATGCCTGGCGACATCACTCGTCCTTGGGTGCAGCCACCTGCAGCGCAGCCTCTCCAGATTCGATGAGAAAGAATGACGCGGCCCAGCGGCGACCCCATTGGCGGATTCTAACCTCACGACCAGCGGCGCTTCTGGTTGGACCCGGTGCATATAAAAGAAGCTTTGCGGCGCGTCGAGAGCAGACCCATTTGAGAGTAGAGCTATGTCTTAGAGAGAAGAGCTCGGCTCTTCGCGTCTCCGTCGGCCCCAGTGCCGAATTTGTAACGCCTCTGTATATATGCTGTACATAAACCTTGTTTAACTCACCGTCGTCTCGTCCGCTCGTCTATCAGCTCTGCGCAGAAGCAGTCGCGAGCTGAGAAACCTACGCTACCAAATGGCTGGTGACCTTCCCTGCGGAGTTCGAAGCAGTGGCGCCTTCGGGACCGTGTTGGCGTCGACGTCTTTCGTAACAGTGGTTGCAGCGGTGAGATTTCGAGGCGCCCTTCGTAACGTCGTCGGAGGCGCGCTTCGTAACAAGGCCAAGCAGCATTATAAGAACAATAGGCAGTCCATTCTCTTTTTCTGCTGTTAACCTGATACTCGGTGAATGTGGGGGAAGTTCCTTTTTTAGAGTTTTCTTTAAAACATCCCAGAAGTAGACCCCTTCCCAACAATTGAAAAAAACGTGATCTATTGTCTCCGGCTTTCGACAGATGAAACAGTTCGAACCCCATGGCATATTAAATCCTCTATCTTCTGAAAATGTCTGAACCGGTGACGTGCCCGTATGCAATTCAGAAAAAAATTTTGCACTTGTATGAATTTGCACATTATAACACGCTTAATAACACCATTGCCCTCTCCCCCGCTATATTAATTAACCTATACATAGGAACCGAAAAAAATCACGTTGCATATGTCTTTATGGAATTTCTTTCGCCCAACCGAAAACAGGTATTCCTTGGAAAATCGAACTGATAAGAAGCGGACACTGTCCCCAACTTCTTTGAAAAAAGCTTGCGTGGCTACGGGCATGCTTGCGGTGCGAACCACACAGTTAGGCAAAACACGACAAATTCGTAACTGGCATACCGTTCTCAAGGAGGGGTGTCGAACATCTCGAAAGAAAATGAAACGATTAACTAGTGGTCGCACGAACAGATGCGACATGCTTAGTTCCCCCTGTTTAGCTCTTCGAAACAGTTTCGTCCCACTACATCTTTCCTAAGTGGACCCCCCCCCCCCCGTACAAACACGGCAAATATTATATACAGCTTTTGCACGTGCATTCGTGATCAACACAAAACAAAACCTGCATCACATACTATAATTAGCTCATTGAAAATATGTTACACACAGTGGCCCTGGCAAACATTGAGAGACAGTTGCCATTCTACTGCGCTGTTCTTTCGCGCGTTTCTTTTATTTCAACAGTATCCAGTAGTCATTAGTGTCTTTGTGGTGCTGTAAAGGCACGCCTAAGTGTTTTACTGGAGTTATAAACTATTGAACGTTAGCATAGATATCTGGGGTTCTTGTCCAATCTCCGTGCCACAGCCCCTGGCACTTTCCCCAATTCAGCCGACTTCCTGTAATTTCTTTAAAATATTCGGATACAGCAACCATCTATTGTACACTTTCTTTGGTGGTACGGCACACAGCTGCGTCATCAGCGTATGCCAATACTTTTACCTCGGCGTCAAGCAGTCTGAAACCGTGGATGGTCTTTTTTTTCTCTATTATGACCAAGCACAAGCTCTCTATGTACAATGCCAACTGAGCCACGCCGGTTCTTGGGACTTGTCGGCAAACTTGCCTTAGGCAAGCTTGATGTCGGGAAAGCAATCGCGTTAATACGACTTATAAAGCGTTTTAAAACAGCGAAGAAAAAACAACCAGTCATCGCACAATGCAAATAGCAAACGAGGGGGTCGTCCAATGCTCTAACCCATTACAAAAGCTTGTTCTTGTTCACTTGTTACCTGTGGCACATACCCACTTCAGGCATAATTTCTCATCGTCGTCAGCCACTGCACGAACAACTGGCACGAAATGCCGTGCAAGTGTTTAGCGGATACCACGCTTCTCAGAAGAATCACGAAAAATAGCCTATTGAATGCTGGCCTATATACTACCCAAAAAATTTTAATAGTGCTGTAGTAGGTATCAAACAAGTGTGCTTGCATCAGTTACCTAATGAATGTTTAAGAAAGGTTCTGACAGGCTCCTCTTCTAGCTTTTGCTGTGACTGTGCTGCGCTTTCCGCGCAGGCCTGGCTTTTTTTTCTCTTGCATCTTTCCGATGTGTTCGAGCTTGCTTTCTTAGAATACATCGATCCTAACTTCCTCCGCCTTTCTACTTAACTGCAACTCATCGAGGTTGTGCATTCGTCTTTCACAAAGTCAGTGACCCGTAACGTTAAGCCGAAACTTCTTTTCAGGCCCTTTTAATTTGAGCGCCCCGCTCGCGCTTACGTAGTTAAGGCACTTACGAAATTCCCGAGGTCGACCAGGCGGCCGCTTCCTCGGGTTACGCTATTGTAGTGGCTGCTCCTGGTTGCTTCTATGCTTTACCTCTTCTGAAGAATCTCGCGTAGAATATTCCGTCTCATAGTTCTCACAGTCTTCACCATCATTGCCTACCCCTCATACACTAAAAAAAAGCAGCATGTATTTTTTCTATCAGTACTGACCTGCCAGATATACACTACTCTTTTTACGAAAACGCGTACACTATCTGTTAATTAAATATTTATTTAATATTTATTTATTTATTTATTTTATTCATTTATTTATTTATTTATTTATTTATTTATAGTTCGGCAGCTTTATACGCAGCTCATAAGAAGCTTCGAGTAAAGGCAGCACCACAATAGTAAAAGAACATACACAATGTGTCCGTAACATCATACAGTATGAAAAAGCATAGTCCATACACAGCATGGCTTCTTGAATACATCAGAAGGTTACGAAACAACGATTGTCAAAACAACGTGATTGTTAGAGTCAGAACCAAAGAGGTAGCACCGCGTAATCTACAACAAAATAATAGAAAAGGTAATGACGAGCTTATACACCAAAACAATTACGGAAGCAATTCGCAGGATTGGTGACGTACTTCACAGGATTGGTGACGCAGGATTGGTGGCGTAAGAAAGTGAGATATATTTCGTAAACAACGTGACAGGGAAAGGTCGTTTACGCTTGATTACGAGAACGAGTAGAAAGAGATTACCAAATTGCAAATGAGAGAGCGAACAAAATATGTATATAGAGAAAAAAAGGTGATATGCATCCTATACATCGATACTCGGAAAAGAAGGCAGTCTTTTCTAAAGAGAGTTCATTGGTCTCTTCAGTGTTCATGCGAAAGTGGTAGGCGGCGCTCTTTAACTTCGGCAAGTTAATCTTTCGTCCGCTGTAACTCGTTCACATTTATGTCGAAATCATTACGTTCTATGTGAAGCATACAAGTGATGTCCAGAATATCTTACTTGTCTTTTTTTTCGGTTTCCTTAAGTTCTGTCTCATGAAGAAACGAGCCCTCGATCTTTGACTCTTTTAGTTTATTGAACTAAATAAAATTATGAAAGTTGCTCTCATCATTGCGTGGTGACGACTACACTTTCCAGTCGCTCTTGAGGATGTTAAAAGCGAGGAAACAAAAATAACATAGGTATCGCCATGCGCGTTCGTTATTTTCAATCTTGTGCGAATCTGTTTTCTCAAAGCCTGTCGGGAACGCACAGCGCGAACTTTGCCTCATATTTTTTGAAAAGGTTCGCGATTATTGTAAATATTTCACCGAAGATTGAGCGCAAGGCACGAACACTCGAGATTATTCCAGAGCCTGTGTGGCGACCAGTGATATGGCTGGAATCTTTTACTCGAATCTTTTTGTAACAAGGACTAAAAAAAAAACAAGCGTTACCTCATAGCATGCAACCCGTTCAATTTACTGAAGAAAAATATTCTCAGCGTGGTATTAAATCGAATCACATTGGATTTTGGTATTTCAAACACTCCATTCTTGTGAGCCTCCTCATAAGTTCATTGTCACTTGGATCACTTTTTGCAGCAGCGACATTTTTAAATAAATCGGGGTGGTTTCGATCTTGAGTACCTAAATTAGCACCATTTTTATAACTATTCTATAATTAGTTAGTCATACAATTCTTATGTGATCACTTTTACTTGGAGATTACTAGTTTATTGTCCTATCTCCAGAGTGCGTGTGAGCCATTCATAGAGGCCATCATCATCATCATCATCATCATCATCATCATCATGTGAGGTTGCCTGCCTTACGCCAAGCGACCATGCAGGCAGCATACGACAGTTGGGCCCTTAAAGTGCTCCGCAGTTTTAAAACAAATTGCGTACGTGGAAATTCAATCATAAATAATTGTGCTTAGCGAAAGAAACATTAATATTTATTATGTCGAACAAGAGAAACATTAATCTTTATTATGCCTAACAAAAGAAACGAGCTATCGATCATTCCTGTATTTATTTTCAGAGAATCACGTAGTACGTTGGAAGCAAGGAAGTTTAAAAATATATATATTTTCTTTTCTAGCGTTTTGCTGTAGTCACGCCTTGCTGCATCGCCACCATCTATCTTCAATACACTTTTCCGACAGGAGGTTATTTTTCTTCACAAGCCGAGGACTTTGCAATGCAGATTAGTTTAAAACCGCGAAAAGTAATTCGTTTACCGCGTGGACTTTTTTTCCACGAACTCTTTGCCTTGCCACTGTACCCACGGGACATCTTGACAACTTTGTGCCAAACACTCATCTTTTGTTTGTTTAACTTTTTTTTCTCCTAAAACAACTGTGTGCTTAACTACGCGGTGACCTTTTTATAACTTTGCCCCACACACCTCGTAGTTTGAGGACGGTTATAAGTTTCTTAACTGGTCACGTCACCTTGCGTCAAATCTTCTCTTTTGTATAGCCTGGGTGACCTTTATTCGTGGCCGAAGCCAGATTTAGTTAAGCGAAGTGTTTATAGCTCACTGATTTCGACTTCCCACGCGAATAAAAAAATGCATTGACGAAACCTGCGCTAAGCCATGCAAAGCTCGCAACACTGAAACTGGAAGGTTCTGAAGACTAATCTGGTTGCGCCTAGATTGTTTGTACAGGGCTCAGTGAGGTGACATAGATTGTTTCCAGGTTGCGTCTAGGTCGTTTGGAGGCTTTAGCTTAGCTATACTAGGTTGATTATACGTTGATTTTCCATGCAAGGAGGTTCTAGTTAAACAACCGACGATCACAGACATGACACGGGCTTGTCTTCGTTGGCGTAGACCAGGGGCGTAGCCAAAGGAAGGGGTTTGGGAGGGGGTGGTTCTACCCCCCTCCCCCTGATATTTGCTAGTTTTGCGTGTTTATATATACAAAAATTGATAGGCCCACACAAACATGCATAAAGTATGGTTGAACCATCTGTCTCCCACCTCCCCCCAAAAAAACATTCTAGGCTTTGCCCCTAGCGTAAGCCTTCCCTCGCCTTGAGGTTTTCTCGTAGCCGGCCTTGCCTTTCTTGTTTTGTAGCTCTGGAATTCTCTCTCGTTGCACGTAACCCGCCACAGTGGTATAGTGTGCTCTGTAGGTGCTCTAAAGAGGCAATACATGTTTTTTTTTTTTAAGTGTGGTCTATCCCTCTGATGCAGGAATCGGTACAACACACGAAAGTTAAAGGTGTCTTCACAGAAGCAGTTCAATGTTTACTACACATGTGTAATGTATAATGTTTTGAGGCTACTGCACCCTTAGATGTTCACGCATCTATGTTCATACTTGGTGGCACACCATCTCCACTACGATACTGAAGAACTCGCGACTGTTAGATACTTGCAGGAGACACGGCAAGCACCGGAGCACCGCGCAAATCGCACTTGAATCATGGGGTTCGCAAACCGTGCAAGTGAAACCGAACGAGCTTTCCATTTGATCTTTTTTGAACTCGTGTTGAAATTCCTACGCGACACCGACTTGAACAAGCGACTGTAACAGCAATGTCACTCACCGCGAAAGACAAGACTGGACTATGACTGAGTGTGCGCGCATGTGCTGCCGAATGCGCTGTTTCCATCTTCCCTCTCTGCTCTCTTTCATCTCCCCCATCCCTCTCCCATGCGCAGGGTAGCAAACCGGCAGCCTATAGGCTGGTTAACCTCCTTGCCTTTCTTTTCCCTCTATTTTCCTTCCTTCCTTCCTTGAACTCGTGGTCTGCTGCAGCGAAGGAGCGTCATTTGCGGTTTGTTAGCTGTCCTGCGGATATGCGCTTGACATGCAGCGTTGTGTCGGGGAGCAGCGTCCAGGACTTTTCGGAGAAGATATCGTCTTTCGATCCTTCATCGGTGTCTGTATCGCTATCGCGACCATTCGGGTCACGACGCGCTCAACTTCACAAACGCGAGAGACAGGGTTGCCAGCTTGTGTCAGGAATGTGTGAAGGCCTGCCGCTCCCCGCTGGCATGCCCATCGCCTCACGAAACTCACTTGCGTTACATTCACCCTTCGACGCCGTTGTAATTCAGCGGTGCCTAATGCAGCAGTCTCTCTCAGTCGGTACCGTCGCACTCGTATCAGTAGGTGGCGAAGATACACAGTTGTTGCATATCGAAGCTGCACTACGATTCACACGCAAGCGCAACGTGAAAGACAAAGCACGTAACTGCGTCGTCACCAAGTCATATCAGCGCATAGAGCGCGTCGCTATTACACGTTGCGTTTGTGACTTGCGAAATCAGCCCCACAAACTTTGTGCGAGCTGATCGTGGAGGCAAAGCTACACTTTGTTTCAAGTAGGGATAGCGCCACCTAGGGGGCGTTAGTATGCTTTGATGCCGCGGCGTCCGCTTCAATGCTGGCATCGAGGCGGATGAATGGATGGATGGATGTGGCTGTACCGTTTAGATCGGATGGCGGCTAACGCCACCTAGCCGTAATACTTAGTGAACTAACCACTAGATTTATCTTTTTTTTTCCTTTCGATAGCAAAGTTAGACGGGTACTTTGCAGTGAAGGGTTTAATTTTCGCTCGTGCCTTGAATTTAGCCACCTATCAGATAACCTCCTTCTAGTTAAGTCTACCCGCTTAAAGTCTGTTTTGCCCTCCCTGTCCCTAAACCCCAGTGCTTTGAAAAACTCTGCGCAACATCATCCTGAACTATAGGGTGAAGCCCTGTACTGTGGCAGCCTCAGCGCCAAAGGGCTGAGGATGCCACACCGTTCTTTGTCAGCGTTAGTTGGTGTCCTAACGAGGTGCTTCTTTTCGCGACACTTAGGTAGCAATACCACCCCATTCTCAGTTCATCATCATTTTCTATTGATCTTACAATGCTGCTTTACCCGGCATTTTTTATGGCAGGCTAGAATGGACGATTTCTACTGTGAGCATGACAGGCGTCCTGCGCGCGTGCTTTTCCCCGAAAGCATTGCTCAGTACGTTGATATACTCAAGCAACATGACTTTGTTCCAGAATGGCTCTCCAGGGTTGAACCTCTGGTGAACTTAAAGGAATTTGAGCACTGTAACCACTAATAGTCTCGCGACTGTCTTGATGCCGCTTCTGTTGGAAGTAATATTGTTCATAGTGACCTATACTAATGCTTGTACCACATTCAAGGATTGATTGATTGGTTGATTGATTGATTGATTGATTGATTGATTGATTGATTGATTGATTGATTGATTGATTTGCGGTGTTTACCATCCCAAAACCGCCATATCATTATGAGAGACGCCATAGTAGAGGTCTCGGGAAATTTCGACCACCTGGGGTTCTTTAACGTGCACTGAAATCTGAGTACATGGGCCTACAACATTTCCACCTCCATTTGAAATGCAGCCTCCACAGCCGGGATTTGATCCCGTGACCTGCGGATCAGCATCCGAGTACCTTAACCACTAGACCACCGTGGTGGGGCACTACATGCAATAATTGGTAATAAAGAAGAAATCTCTAATATTAGAAAAAAATCTCTATTTTTAGGGTCTCTATTATTAGAAAATCTTTTCTTCTGATTCATTTTTTTATATTGCTCATGTAAATTTTAGCAACGTCATATCTGTGACGGACGTCATTTAAATCTTGGTGGACCCTGACATAAAACGATGTTGTGTTGAAAATTTAAAAAGAATGTTACGGTGGTCTTTGGGTTAGGGTGCTCCATTGCTGACCCAAAATTAGTGTGATCAACTCCGGGCCACTGCGGTCACATTTTCAATGGACACCGGAATTCTTGAGGCCCGTGTGCTTAGATTCAGGTGTGTGTGTAAGAATCTCAGGTGGTCAAAATTTCTGGAGCCATCCCCTGTGGCGTCAGGCATAGTTTCCTATTACACACAAGGGGAAACTCAGGCGCTAGTGTCTATGGGAGCTGGAACGCATACTGGGAGGTACGCACATTTGTCTAATCTTTGTACTTCTGGCCTTCTTTTGGCTCCATGTGTGTTATTGTGGCTTGGAGCTGTTCTCTCACGAAACAAGAATCAGCAAATGTTCAGCGGTTGCACTTCACCACCTTATTCTTTTAGATTCACCTTTCCAAATCGGGTCACAAAGTTCAAAAGGGTTGAATATTTCTTTCAAAACAAAACTGGAACACAGCAATAAACGAAGTCGCAAGTACGATTCGCTGCCCGCAAGTACGAGGACTAGGCAAATGTGTGTACTACCCGTCATTCCCATGGTCGCTGAACGATAACAGTGACAGAGTCCCTTCTAGTTAATTTTAGGAAACTCTAAGGCTTCATGTATTCGTATAGTTATTTTGGGGCGTCAAACCCTGAAATAATGCTATTAATAATACATGTCATTAATTATTATTATTATTATTATTATTATTATTATTATTATTATTATTATTATTATTATTATTATTATTATTATTATTATTATTATTATTATTATTATTATTATTATTATTATTGAATACACAGAAGTACCTTTTATTTCATGCAGAAACTCCCGCAAGTTGACATTAGCGGGCACGTGACACATATTATTAACGTCCCGCGACGCATATACGTTAAACGTGCTGCGTCTGCGCTCTTAAAAAAACTCCCAAGCATTTCCCCGAGGGTGAACATGGTTAAGTGCGAATACACGGGGTGATGCTATGAGGGGTATTTATTAATTCGCCCTATTATATTTATTAATCACACTATGGTGCCTTTATGGTGTAATGGTTCTTGGGAATCGCAATTTGATTACACGGAAGAGTTCACGTTAACTCACTGGCGAATGCCAACGGATTTTAACTTTACTCCCCCTCACAGCCCGCTCTCGATGAGAGACTGAGAGAGAAGGCGGCGCGCGAGAGAGAGAGGGGTGCGCGCGCAGCTGCAGTGAGTGAGGAGAGCGGAGGAGCGAGCGAAGGGGGAGGGGGTATAAGGCGCGTTACTGACACCGATATCAGCGTCGCGTCCGTGGCTTATTTGGTAGAGCGTCGCGCTGCGGCCCGCCAAGTCCTCTTTCTTTTAAAGATAGAGAGAAGACTGCGGACGCCGCCGATGGCGGTGGATGGTTTGGGGTCGCTTATAAAGTGTATTCACACTTAAAAGTCAGTTTGCAACTATGAACTCAGTATATTTTCGAAGGAAAGGCCCTCAAGTAAGATGAGCAGTGCACTCCTTATTCAGCCGTATACTGTCGCATTTTCATTTTACATACATCTCCACTTTTCGTCCAAAAATAATAAGTTTGCTGGGCCGCTTTTTGCTTGATCTTCGCACCTCTGAAGTTTTTTTATAGGAGTAATTAAATAATTCATTTGGTGGGACCTGTACAATTGGTGGGGCGTCTGGTTTGCTTGAGCTGAAAACCGTTTGCCACAGCTGTCAATCGCAAAAAATGAAGTGACGTGTGTGCCGAGTTGGAGTGCTTCACAGCCGAATAAAATTCTGATAATTTTATTCAAATATCGTGAAGGTAACTAGGGAAGTAATTTTACAGCAAACAAGCCAACATGGATAATCCACTTCATTTTCTGCCTGCGCGGTATTTCCCCTGAAGTTTCCATCATTCATAAGAGGCTGCAAGGAGAGATTCAAGGAGGATGCAAGGAGAGGCTCCTATTCATTCTGCTGCTCAGACGCTTGATTTCAATGGAAACAGGCCTCTAAAGCATGCAGCTCCATCTCTCGAATAAAAATGCAGTGCTTTTACTAATACGCGTAAGGCTCGGAACAGGCTCGAAACTGGACGAATTCTTAAGACTATAATCCGTAATTGCTTCTAGACCCTTGCCACACTTTAGCAAGGTGATGCTACAGGTTGTTTACCCGTCAATTCTTCGGGTGCAGAGGTTACATTTGAACCGCAGATATAGTCACAGACACGAAGCAGATTTTCAAGCTGCGGAGACAGACAGTAGCGTTGAAACCGAGCGTTCGCATCTCTCAAAGATCGACGATGACGTCATCGTTGGCGTAGGCCATCCATCGCTTCGGGATCTTCTCATGGACGCTGGAGCATTTCACGTTCCTTGGTGTTCTCTCGTGCGTACTCGAGGTCTTCGGTTCACCCCCGTCGCTTCGCAGCCTTACGTTTCACTGTTGTCTTCTACGTTTTCAGGCGACCAGTACGGAGTATTGGTATCTACCTCATTCATGCAACACAGAGCTGTTCATAATGTGGATTGCTTTCTGATAGGACACGTAAATTAGAGATTTTCCTAAACAGTATTAAATTTCTCAGCGCAGGAACTTCCGACGACTAACACAAGAGACGAGGAAGCTGTCAGAAGTTTTTGCGCTGAGAAGTTTAATAATAGATTACCAACTAGCCCGATCCCACACTTTACTTTCTTAACAGCTTGGCAGTTAAGAACTACTCCTGTGCTGTGCGCATAAACTCGTGCTTTCTCACTTTCCTAATTGCCTGATGCGGCCGTCGAACACACGTCGAGAAAGAAAAAACGATAGGTAACTGCTCTCGTGGTTTTCCTAACCTGCGCAACTATACATTGCGAAAGACTAACCACCAGAGGTGGATGGACGACAGAATAGTCGTGAATTGCGCAAATATATTTTCGAAACCCTCCCCGCTGCTTTCACTGCTCGAGAGCAACAAAGTCGCGAGGAGCCGTCACAAGGGACTTTAATGACGCATTTTCTGCACTATTTAAGAAGAAAAAAAAAGCATCTGAAGTGGTCACCACCACAAAGAATCATGCAGGTACGCTTTGAAGGCTCTCAGTTCCGACTTTTATTATAATTATTTTTATTATTTATTATTATTTATAGAATACTGCGGACAAAAAGTCCAAGCAGGGTGAGCATACATGAAACACACTAAATAGCAAGGTAACAATTGAACAACAAGGTGATAATACAATTCTAAGAAAGTCATGGAAGAAGAGTATTTACACAAATGGTCGAAGGCGTTGAGTAAATGTTTCGGTTAGTTTATTCCCATCATCTATTGTTTGTGGGAAGAAGGAGTACTGAAAAGTATCAGTTCTTGCGAAGATATGCATTAGGAAATGAGGATAGTGGTGCTGAGTGTGTCTGCTTAACAAGGGGGATACGTATGCTGCGGTGTCTAAGGGTAGCCTGTGGTTTACTATGTCTGAAAGAAACTGTAGCCGACTTTTTTTTCTTCGAATAACCAGCAAATACTAACACGCTCGTCATACAGGTAATTCGCAAAATGCTGGTCGTGACCACAAGAACGATTTTTTCGCTGTTGGTCTCCACCATTGTCGGAGCTATCTCGGAGGCCTCAGTTTTTTTTTTTTTTCCTTTGGTTGTACACTGAGAAATTGGATACGCATGTACCATTATTTGTAGTATATACATACGGAAGGTAACTGTCAACTGAACTTTCTAGAATGCGTAATAAAACAGTTAAACGCACAATAAGCGAGAAAGATGGATGGAGAATGCACCTGCAAATGCGAAAATTGCATGTCATCAAGCCGCTACTTGGTCATTGGCCGCCAGTATCTAAATCGCGCCACACAGAAGTAATACTTCTGAGGTTAAGAACAGAATAAACAATTGTATCGGGCCAGTTGGTAAGGATCCATCTTGCTAGGAAGCGCACCACTATAACAAAGAACACACAGTGCTTGTGTTGTGTGTTCTTGGTTATAGTGGCGCGCATCCTAGCAAGAAGTTAAGAACAGGACACACATACACTACACATTCATTTCTTTTGTCTGGTGGCTATCGGCCTTTTTGTGATAGATGTGGAGAAGCGCTCACCGTACTTCACATTCTCATCCAGTGTAAAGAATTAGACACGCTAAGAAAATAACACTTTCCATTACCTTATACCGACAGCAGATACCGCTTCATCCTGCAATGTTCGTCGTTAGGGAACCACTTTTCACACACAAATCCTTCTTAGCTTTTTTTGAAAGACGTTCGTACTTTTCACGTGATATACCCGGGCATTCCGTAGCAGGACTTCTCCAGAGAGGTCACCTCTTCGGTGTCTACTCTCAAAAAAGCAATTGCCTCACGGCCCTTGGACGCAAGGGTGTGCGCTGGTGCCATACATGCCCACCATGGTTTCTATTATCACAAACTTTCGCCATCCATTAACACAACACACTTTTCACGGCATGGTCATGATATTATTACTTCTATAATTTTAGCCGCCTCAGCGCGAGGAATTTTAAGGCCCTTATACAGCCACTTATTACAATAACTGCCCACATCTCTAGTCCCATGAACTGTCGCTCTTTGGCCATCAAATGCCTCTTGCGCCAAAAAAACACCAAATAACGTCATCAAGGCGAAAATCGCCGGGGTCATCTGATGAAGCGAGTTTCGTATTACTGAACATAAGACACATTGCTCGCGTGCGTACTTCATCGCTTTGCCATCATACGTACGCCCCAATTTAACGCAATTAGGCGTTACGGAATGCACATTGGAGTGCTTGTCTGTAACTCGGTGTCATGCAGCGCTCACTTGCACCTAAACTGTGAGTTACAGCACGCTGGAATAACGAACATCCAGCCCTGGTTAACCTCCCTGCCTTTCTCCTCATGTTCTCTCTCTCTCTCTCTTGAAGTTGTACCTGCAGTTCGCATTGACGAGCTCCCAAGTTTTCTGAAGAGACGTTGGATTGACGTTAGAAGCTTGCCATGTCCTTGATTATTCACAAACTGCACCCCAACACCAATGAAAGAGGAGGGGCTAAGCAAGTTTACTTGCGGACGACTCTTTTTGCACTACCACGTCATGGCCTGCGCGACGATGGGAGCGCTGGTGACGGCGTTTTTCACAGCGTCACCTGGGTAGAGTTTGGTGTCTATTGCCATCGGGCGTCAGAATTAGCTCCGCGGTAATGCGAAAATGTTGCAGGTGAAGCATAATAAAAATCAGAAGTGGCTGGAGTCACGGGACAGAGCGCGCCTTAAAGAAATCGTGCTATCTTTTTTTTTTAATGTAGGTTTGGCACACCCCCAAAAATGGTTTCGTAGACACCTATTTGAAGACCACAGCTCTATTGTTTCACCTCCGTCGATAATGCAGTCACCACGGCTGCTATTCGATACCGCGTCCTTCAGGTTGCCAGTCGAGTATAAACCACTAGATGACAGTAAAGAGTAGAGGGTCCAAGAGAGCTCCTAATGAGCAAATGCAAAAGCAGCCAGCCTTATTACCTTCAACGACGCTGTTGCTAACACGAGATTCCCGAACGCGAGTCGGCCATTAGGCGCTCAATTTCGGAGAGGCTCTAAGTAGGTCTGGACACTCGTTCTCGTGATAAATTATTACCAGGATTGCTGTGATACACACTACAAAACAGCGCTGCTTGTCTCGTGAAAGAAACAAAACAAGAAAAGGACACTGGGGTACTTCAATAATTTAACACCTACGAGCTGTATGACTGTGCCTGCCAGGGCGATAGATTTCGCATGTGATTGTGGGTGAAATGAATGCCATTCGTGCCGTAACGTTCAGTGTGCTCATGAATATTGTATCGCATCGTTTCACTTTACTCCACGCTTAACTAATTATTCTGAAATTGTTTCAATATTCCCTGGCTCTTTTATTATTTTTGACGCCAGATGTTCCGTACACCTGCCCGATACGTTTCGCCATGGCGGATGTTGAGTTTAACTATTCAAGATTACTGTTAGGTCAAAAAGTACCATGAGAAGTGCGCAATGGCGGTTCATCGGCGATAAATGCTCTTCCTCAACTGTAACTTGAGAAACATAATGTTGGGTGATGTAAGCTATAACGGCATACAAGTAAGCCCGCCACCCTTCTCATTAGGGCAAGCCCTATTGCTCAAACTTTCAATATATCAAATAATCGATACAGCGACTAAGAAGGAAAAATTGCTCACAATTATTCACAGTTGGTTCGAGTAGCGCATGCGGAGGCCACATTTCCATGTAGGCGAAATGATAGAGGCATGACAACCTGTATTCAGATGCAGGCTAAAGGACACCAAATGATAAATTTCCCCGTATTGCCCGGCATTAAAGCGTTTATCATAATCGTATCGTGGCTTCGTTTAATATGTATTGAGGGTATTTACGACTATCCTGGGCACTACGTAATCAAGAGATTTAGCTAGAAACACTTCTATTAAAAACACGTCTATTGGACCTATTAGAAAAATTCACACCATCTTATCACACTATCTTTGCATCCTATCAGGGAACACTGATTGGATGCGAAGCAGTAGCGTTGCGCATGAGTGGCGTCCCGGGTTGAACGGCGAGAACTCGGTTGCTGCGGTGAGCACCGGATGATTCCTTTGAAGTGATGGCTGGGTTAGGCCTAATGGCTTTGGCGGATGCTTCGGCGGGCGAAGGAGCGTCATCTTCTTGTGTCCTCTCCATCGCAGATAAATGGGCCGAAAAAGTTTCAGCACTGGATGTGCGCTCGAGCATTGCGAGTGATGGAGATGGTGAAGCGAGAAAAAGGTGACACGTGCAGGCATATTTCAACGCTCACGTGAAGCGCGCGTCGGATTTATTGCGTGTGAACCGGTGAGTCGGTGGTGCAGCGAGTGGTGGTTGTGGTACCGGAGTGAGCGGGGATGTGGCAAGTGTTACAGGCGCACGGACGAGGTGGCCGCTGCGGTCACGTGGGTGAGCACGCAATAGGCGAGGGAGATAGTTGCGCAAGCGCGCACTGCGGGGGGAACGTGACGTCAACGCACAGCTATGGCGGGACCTGTTTGGCACCGCTCCAACACCTGCGCCGAGAATAGCGCATTAAGGCGCGTTAGTACGGATGGACGGAGGTACAGCGTTACACAGGCTAGTCAAAGAGCTACTTCGCATCTAAAATATTTCAAAACATTATATTTCTTTCTGTCGGCATATCGACCTGTTTTTCAGCATGCACGCACTTTTGCCTTAAAACACGGCACGTCATTGCCTTTTTCGACACTTTAAAATGTATCCTAATTGAAGCAGTCCCAGAATACGGGGAGTAGCAGAGCAAGTTTTGTTGCAGAATCAGTTCTAATCGATGGTTTTATTTATGTGGAACGATGCGTGTCGGCACTCCGACAGTCTTTAAATGAATAACACGTTTTTGTATCATACCGACGCACCGCTTAATAATTCATATCACGCTACATTTTGCGCGCGGCCCTTGCAATACTCGAGAACTATTGTTCTCGCTATCACTAAAGGCGACGGAACCTGATCTCACTTTTGTCACACTTATGTAGCGGTAAAGCAAGCAATCAACACACGAATTTGCACGTTGTGCGCATATCTTAAAGGGCCCTTCACCATTCCGCATTCAAAGACGAGAGAGTGGCTTCTTTCTCGTCTCCCCTTCCTACAGGCGTACTTTTTCAACCGTTCCTCGCCACCTGCTTGCTAAACACACGTGTACAATGTCAGCACAGAGCACCTATCAGGATTTCGCGATTATCAGCTACGTGCTGTTATCGCCGCTTGCTCAAACACACGCGCACACGCACACGCACACACGCACACGCACACGCGCACGCGCACACGCGCACGCGCACACGCGCACACGCGCACGCGCACGCACACGCACACGCACACACGCACACGCACACACGCACACATGCACGCGCGCACATGCGCATGCGCACACATGCGCACGCGCACACATGCGCACACGCACACTTGCGCACACGCACACACACATACACCACACAGACACACACACACACACACACACACACACACACACGCAAAATTAAGTGAATTGAGTTTATCGGGCACGATAGTCATGCGAAACAAGCAATAACTGATCGGCGACTGCATTATATGAACTATTAGAGAGTATGCATTACATAGACGTCGCGGGTATCACTGTTATTGCGTCACGAAGTGGGCGATAAAGACTAGGAACGCCAGGAAATAATAATTCGCTTTTTTGTTTTATTTGTATTTGCAAAGGCTGCAAATTTGTACCTTTTAGTAATGTGTTTAGAAAAAGTGGGTAACAATTTAAAGTACTAGGTACTCCACTATGGGAAAGCATAAAGCCGCCCCTGGGACCTCTCACACTAAGAAAAAGAAAACTGGTACGGTGGTTTGTTTTAAAAAAATGTTTAACAATTTAGAGTACTTTGTCCTCTACTATTAGAAAGCAGCAAGCCATCCCAGTGCAACCATGTATTCAGAAATGACTGGTGAACGATTTAGAGTACGTGGTACTCTACTATGAGAGAGCACTGGGCCGTCTCGTGTGGCCTCTGATACAAAAAGGACGATCCCCATGAGGGCAAATAAATGGTTCGCGTAAAAATGTCTCTGTGTATGAACGAAAATGCTGCTGTTCACATTTGCAGACCTCGGAGGCGCTTCCCGCATCCGTATTCGTATGCGCAGTTTTTCAATAACTGATACTCTCTCGATCGTCTGCTTATCGGCGGTCAGCCGTTTCTGATATTGTAATCTTATCTTTTAATTAAAGGTCGCTTGTTATTTTACGTTGCCACACTTTATCATTACCTTTCACTGTTGCACTTCATTGTTCCACACTTCATCTATTGTTGCTGTTTGTAGCGATTGTTTCGTTGTGCTGCTAAGCACGGGGCAGAACTTCGAATTCCCGGAATAAAGGAAACAGTTATAAAATAGCATTGTGCAGCAAGGTAGAAATTAAGTGGTACATCACTTAAACGAACAAGCCAAGTCAATTTGCCTGCTTGGGGAAGATGCTCTTACCACGACAGCACGCCGAATTTCCAGCATCAGTGGCGGCCTTGGCAGCGTCTTCTTTGGTCGGGAGAAAAAAAAAACAGCGTTGGCCGTTAGCGAAAATTTGAAGTAGATGCAAATAAAGACAGGAGCTCGAGGGCGTTTCCAGGGTGGCTTTCTTTGCGGCACACTTTAAGTCTTCACTTAGAAGTGAGAGTTGCCCCACCGTGCTGGTGTAGTGGATAAGGTACCCGGCTGCTGACCCACAGGTCACGGGGCAGGATCCCGGCGGTGGCGGGTGCATTTCAAATGGAGGTGACAACAATGTAAGCCCATGCGCTCAGATTTGGGTGCTCGTTTAAGAACCCAAGGTGGTCGAAATTTCCGGAGCCTTCCACTACGGCTTCTCTCATAATGATATGGTGGTTTTGGGACGTTAAACCCTTGATATGAATCAATGAATCAGTAAGTACTCGTACCGGCAGGGAAGAAAATCTTCGAATTGTTTTTCATCAATAAGATTTAATTACAAACAAACACTATGTTCAGTCGTCCGTCTCAATAATTTAGTGTTTACAGCGCTTGTCAGCTGACCTGGAGGCCACGGGTTAAATCCTAGCCGCATCTCAAAAAAGGTGACAGGTAGAAAAACACCTGTGAGTGGCTAGTTAATTTGAATGCACGTCAAGGAGCTTCGTGGGATTGAAATTAATACAGAGACCCCACTGCGGCCTGCTACATTGTCATATGGTTGTTCGGGCACGTAAAATCCAAACAATTAGTTATTTATGATATTGTCAGTGACTGTCTACTTTGTAAAAGTGCCCTCAAACAGGTCTATATAGGGCTTGGTAATTAACGGAAGATAATGAACGTTGATCACCACCACACGGAATACACATGAGCTACCGGTGCTATATCAGCGGAATGTCACTGTCTCTTATCTTTCTGCATTCAGCCCCGAATAGCAAGATAACGGCGGGGGTGTTCTTCGAGTAAGGCGCCGGAATTGCGAAGCGAAAACTCGTTCAGTCGTACGACGCAATTTTGTTAACGTGCTATCAGCGGCCAGTGTGATAGACGGCCAAAGCGCCTTATCGCCGCTTTATCCGGGGACATGTGATATCGTTCGACATGGCTTACTGTTAGAAGTCGAATCTCGCTCATTATAGACGTTGCTTTTCCGAGTGTAGCCCTGGACAGAATGACGCCGCCCTCAATGAAGACCGCTTCAAAGCCTTCCGGGAAGCTGCAAGCGGTGAGCAAAAGTTCTATGCTTCGATTCGGCAAACTTGCTTCACGCTTGTATATCAGTACGAGACCAAAGTGATATTAGACATTCAAGGTTTCTAAATGTTCAACACCATATAGTTACCATTTAGCTGCTATGAGCGGAATAATAATAGGAATTGTCAAAATTGTGCGTTCCCAAAATTACGATACAAATACGAGGGACACCACAGTTCAGACCTCCGGAAATATTGAGCATCTATAGGTTTAAAGCATAGGCGTGGACGCACCACGAAACGAAAATACGCGAACACGTAATTTCATTCTCTCGCTCGCGAAAGGCAATGCAAAATGCAAGTGCTTAAGTATGAATTCAGAAGGTTTGTAGTGGATTCCTATATGGCATAGTAATTACTTGAGTTAGAACTGCTCTGAAGCCATTCATTTGATGTCTATACGCAAGCTGGTGCATTTAGTTCTATGGTTTAAATACCGTTGGGTGGTGGTACTTGCTCGCAATAATCTTGTTTAAGCTCGTTCCTTTCATCTCATCACTTCAAGTGAATTATTATAAGTAGACTTCTTAACCTGTCGTGATTTAGCACGCGCGACGCACAGAGTCCCTACAGTCTCCATTTCTGGAAACCTTTTGCTTATAAGTTATAAGAGAGTGCCTAAACGGACGGCCTCGATTTGTCGTGGCTCACGGACGCCATTGACGCTCGAACGCGCAGGTGCATCACCGGCGCCAAATCGCGTTTAGCCTCGTTTGCGAGGCCAGGGCGGGAATGTGGGACGCGTATCTGCGGTCCTTTGGGGAGCAGGGGAATGGAGGGTGAGGGGTGGAGGGCCGGTCCCGGATGTCTTCGATACTGGTGTTTCGCGAAACATCGTCGTTTCTGCGGTAGTGAAGAAAGAATGAACAAGAAAGAGTAGTGTGAAGTATTGATGAATAAGTGTCTCCGACGAGCGTGGATTGAGCCGCGAGACACATCTCATAGCTATAGCGTCTGACGCAAGAACGAAAGACAAGCCTGCGGGCGTGAACTAGATTTTTTTGTGTATGAATGTTGCCACGCATGTTTCTTATTTTCGTTTTGCTGCATTCTGTTTTCGGTTACAAATACTGCAAGCGATTCCCAGCGCAAACCACGTCTGCAGTGTTAGAGAAGCTTCACAACTGCAGTTATGATTGCGAGCATGACGCAAACACTAAAACTTGTTCCAGAGCTTGCGTGACCACAAGTGATAAGGCTGGAAACTTCGAGACGTGATGTCTAAAATGCGGCGCCTCCCAACCATGATCACATTATCGACGGCTGACGCCCTGCACGCAGCTATTAGTGCCACTGTGTTGCCGTAATCTGACTTCCCATTTACCGGCCACAAGTTCTGCCAAATGAACTGTTTCATCTTGTACATAGACTCCTGCCTTCGTCAACGTCACGAACACGTGACGTATGTTGCACAGTGTCAATTTTTATGAAAGGGAACACGGGAGCGCGTGGCCTGCGTGCTCCGGCGGCTGCTGGCAGCGCGTTCAAGTGGGAGCGAAAGCAACCACAGTCTCTTTTGGCGTCATCTCACGGCGATCAAAACAACCATTCGTTGCTGATACAGAACCAGCGGAAAGATTGCAACCCCCTCCCCTTTGAAGGCGATTATGCGAGAGCCGGTAATCGCCCTGAAGAGGGAGGGGGTCGCAATCTTGCCAGCGATTCCACATCAGCACTGACATCCTGTTTTGCTCGCCGCGAGATGACGCGAGAAGAGAATGTGGTTGCTCTCGCTCCCGCTTGAACGCGCTGCCAGCAGCCGCTGGAGCGCGCAGGCCACGCGCTCCCGTGTTCCCTTTCATAAAAATTGACACTGCACATTCGCGCTGACTCACCCGCCACAGTGGATCAGTAGTTACGGTGATTGGCTGCTGAACCAAAGGTTGCGGGTTCGATCCCAGTTGCGGTGGTCACGTTCTGGAGGAGGCCGTGTATTGGAAGCCCGTGTACTGCGTGTTTTCAGTGCTCGTCAAAGAACACCACAGCATCGAAATTTCTGAAACCCTTCAATGCAGCGTTTATCGTAAGAATCTCGTGGATTTACGAAGTCAAACGACGAATATTATTATACTTTACTTAGCATTAACATAATGCTTCGTTGATATAGTATTCCTTTCTTTTTATTGTGAATTATACATTTTACTTAGCATTAACATAATGCTTCGTTGATATAGTATTCCCTTCCGTTTATTGCGAATCATACATGCGCCCACACACAAAAAGGGGGGGGGGGGTTGGAATCAAGTACACTGTAGGTGAACTCAGTTTCGCGCGCGAGTCCTTGTGACCTCTGGCCAAAGTTAAGAGGCCCTCGTAACAGTATAACATGAAAAAAAAAACGAAACTGATGAGTTCGGGAGTAACACTTATCGTGCACTCGGAACATTCCGAAATGTTGTTTCAAAAAATAAAGCATTCCTACGCACTAAAATACCACGGAGTTGCAAAAGACAGACCAAAAAAGGCCAGATTATCGCCGCGACCCAACTACACCCTTCGATCTGTCGCCGGGCAGAGACGAGTTCTTACTTCTCGAAAACCGCTCTGCGCCTCGCGGCAAGGAATTACAACAGCGACAACGGGAATCATAAGCCCATCACTAAACTATTTAGTTGGGGAGCATAGCACGAGTGTTACCAGGAGCAACGCAATACACCTGGCCAGGTCAAGCCCATTTCATTCCCATTTTCCATATATATATATATATATATATATGTGAGGAGGAAGGGCATCTTCCGAAGAATGACTAGTGCCATTGCAACATCACTGTTCCTGCTGGTTTTACCTAAGACTTTCACAACTGCGGTGGTTATCTGTATAACCGGTTCCTATTTTTATATTCTTATAATAGCTTAGCTTCTTTGTTTCGTCCGAACAGGCACTGTTAATGACGCACATTATTATAATGTTTAGCGGAAGTAGTGATTCTCTGTACGTTAACTACACGACTGGAGGCGCTTCAATGATTGGCTGTAAAAATAATGGTTAAATTATACATCGCTGGCTTCTTGGGTATTCGCCTCTTCTGTTCTACTTTTTTCGTTGTTATGTAGTATTTTGAAAAAGGAAGTGGTTAGCAGACAGGAAAATTCGATTCGTGAACATCACTATCGATTCTATGCAACGTTCACAACAAAGAACCGTCACATGCCTCTCCTTGGTGTTATGTGCTGCTACCGTTATCGTTATTTTCATGATTATCTCGATCGCTTGAGACGAGTGATGTCGAACTTCCGGTAGGAAGTGATCTGGTTTTATCTTGCTAAGTATGAGCTCATTGAAGGTTCTAGAAAACGTGAGCGGGCTGCGGCGGCTGCATTTCCGATGGAGGCGGAAATGTTGTAGGCCCGTGTGCTCAGATTTGGGTGCACGTTAAAGAACCCCAGGTGGTCTAAATTTCCGGAGCCCTCCACTACGGCGTCTCTCATAATCATATAGTGGTTTTGGGACGTTAAACCCCACATATTAATCAGAAAACATGAGCGGCTCTTTTATTTAGTAACGTAGCTTTCTGGGCAGAGTTGGCTTATAGTAATAGGGAAAAAGTAGCAGCGAAAAACCACACGAAGACAGCGAAGAAAAACAACCTCACAGGACAGACGCTGGACTTACAATTGAATGTTTATTGAAGAATTCGGAAACTGTTTTCAAATGACGAAAAAGGAAATGCCAGAAGCCCTTGCTCTGTCTGAGAAATGGGGACTAGGGAATATTGGTATGCCTGCCCGTCGCACGTTGCTGCAGGTGTGGCTCTGTGGTAGATCACTTGCTCGCCACAAAGAAGGTCTGGGTTCACTTCCCACACGAACCGAAATATTTTGTTATTGAACTACTTGAATCTATCCCGAATTTTTGTGCACAGACTGTGCTTACTTTTCGCCAGTCCGCCATGTTGAATCAGTGGTTGGGGTGCTTGGCTGCTGTCCTGAAGGTCGCAGGTTCGATACCGGCTGCGGCGGTCGTATATCGAGGGACGCGGAGTCTCAGAGCTCCGTGAACTTTGCGATTTGAGTGCACGATAAAGATGGTCGAGATTTCTGGAGTCCTCTACTACGGCGTCTCTTATTTTTGTATCGTGGTTTCATAACGTTAAACCCTAATTCCTGAATAATAGGGGATTCCACCAATGCCCCAATAATCCCTAATACTCGGGCCCTAAATAATCGAGGTCAGGTGGATGCCATATTCATAGATTATAGCAACACATTTTATACGGTGTGCCAAAGAAAAAGTTCCTATAACTTCTAAGTAAAATCACTACAGACGAAAACATACTTAGCAGGACAGCAGATTGGTTACGCTAAAGGACCCAGTTTGCTACTTTCAATCGTGCACTGTCGTCATCAACCGCAGTTCCTTCCGGCCTACCGCAGGGCTCGGTGCTTGGGCCCCTATTGTTAATTATTTACACTAACGATGTCACACGGGTCGTTTGGAAGTCGTCAGTGAAACTGCAATTTTACGCTGACGACTGCGTGCTTTAGACCAGTGTAACGAATGAACGGGATCAAGAGGGTCTTAACGATGTATTTGCGTCCTTTTGTGGCTGCAGCACTACGTGGCAAATGAGTATAAACTACCAAAAGGCTGTGCAAATGACATTTACTAATAAAAGATACCCACTAGGTTTCAGTTATAGTTGTCAACGGGCACAACCTCAATTCTGTGAATACCTTCAAATATATTGAAATTACCTTTACTGAAATTCTACACTGGCACCTTCATATTGAAACAATTTGCGCTAGGGCACTTAGGTTGGGATAATTGAAGTAAACTCTGAAGCACTCAACCAGGCACTATAAATTTACTGCTTACACATTCTGCGTCAGGCCATTACTTGAATACGCCTCAGTGTTATGGTCACCCTACACAGCACTTGGCATGAATAAGCTTGAGGCCATACAGAAGAAAGCAGTAAGGTTCATTTTTCACCGATATGATCGCAATTTTCCTCCTCAATGTTTAAAAATAGGGGTTAATGATTAATGATGGATGAAAGCCGTCCCTTGGTCATCACACTTGATCAGGTCGCATCGACAAGAATTACGCCTGGGATGGGCCCGGTAGCTAATATGTGTTTGGAAAAAAAGGGGTAAACGATTTCGAGTACTTGGTACTCTATTATGAGAAAGCAAAAAGCCGTCTCGTGGGCCTCACATCGATTGTGATACAGAAAGAAAAAAAGATGAACGTACCACTACTATAGAGCCCACATGCGCTTTATCGTTAGAACCACTGGTTCGTCGACGCATGCCTAATCCTATCGCTTTGCTGTTTAAGATTGTATACATGGCCACAATTTCATTCGAGTTCCAATTTGTTTCTCATTTCAATAAGCGTGCCACGCGCCCATCACACCCTTCATATTTTTCCTTTTCAGCCTTTTGTCAATTCTTTCAGGCAGTCTATTTTTTTTTATTCCAAGCGTTGTCGACATTTGGAACAGACTTGGTCGTTTCTTGCGAGAAAAGTCGCATGATCACTTTCTGGAAGAATAGCCGAAGCACATCTTGTGATACATTTACTATGCATTGCATGACTGCGGTTAAGTTTACTAACTTCTGTACCCACTTCTGCTATGTCTCGTCGATCGAGACATAGTATTTGAAAATAAATAAATAAACAAATATATAAATAAATATTAATAAATAAATAAATAAATAAATAAATAAATAAATGAATGAATAAATATGTAGATAAATAGGTAAATAAATTGAATAGTGCATGTCCCATTCTTCGTGGCATGGTGTTCACCGCGAAACTAAATGAGGTTTTAGCAATCAAGAAAGCGATGTGTACGGGAACCGTTTGCGCTATCGCGTCCTACTCTTGAAGGCGAAGCTCGGGCGTTCTCCGATTTTCGGCAAAAAGGTGCGTCAAAATACGTAACGTCACCGGCGAACCGTAGAGAATGCACATTTCTCTACGATCACCGGGTCTTCCTTCGCGTGTATGACGCGGTGGCCTCCGAACTCCGCGATCCGCAACACGGTTCGTTCGGATGAAAAGCAACGGAAGCCTCGGAGCGTGCAACCCTAATTCGGGTCATCGTGGTGTGTGACCTGGTTTTGGACTCCCGCCGAGCCGAGCAGTTTGACAGACGAGGGGGAATAGGGGGTGGAAAAGGCTGACCTAAACAAAGAGATGAAATGCCCCCTGTCTATATCAAATCAATTCTCTAGTGTGCGAGCGGGCTTATATACTCCCCAAGCTGCATCCGACAAGCAACCTCCCGCCTTGTCCCGAAGATTGAGGAGCTTGTTAATCAACGACAGCTTTCGGGATTCCCACCAATACCTTCCCCCCTCTCTTGGCGGCTTGTTCTGGGTCGTGTGTAGGTGAACAAGCCGCCAACCAGGACTTTTGGCGCCAAGTAACGAAGCGCCAAAAATAGCCAGCGAGCGGCCGCGAGCTGGGGTTGGGACGTCGGCGATTCTGGGAATATATAGAACTTTTTTAGGAGGCTGGCAGTTCTTTAGTTTCTCCCGTTTCAACTATAGGGAATGGCAGTGGTCCGGCAAAAATGAACGAAGGGGTGAGTTCGTGTTTTCGGGACAGTTACACTGTGGAGCTGTTATGGGTTTTGTTTTTGTTTGTTTCTTTCAGTGAAGCCTGTTAGCCCTTACATATCGTCACTTGTTTGGAAGGGCGGATCATTTGAGGGGGCCGGTGTGTCTAGTGCTGTCGTCGCCAGTGGTCGTGACGCTGCATGTAGAGCATATATTCAGCGCATCCGCGCGCTAGAAAGTTTCCTTCCCTATGGTCTTTCAGCACCTTGATGGTGATCAGTGATCATCGTTAGAAAAAAAAGCTAGTAGTGATTACCGTAAAGCCGATGAAACCACATGTGAAAAAAAAAACGCCAGGCCCGCGCGGAAGGCGCACCTAAGTCGCAGCGAAATCTAGAAGAACGGCCTTTCAGAGCCTTTTCTAAACACTAATTTGGTAACTACTGCAAGCACACTTGCTGGATACCTGCTAGATAATTATTATAAAATTTATTTGGGTAGTAAGCTGGCATTCGCTATGCTATTTTTCGTCATTCTTTTGAGAAGCGTGGTATCCGCTAAACGCTTGCAAGGAACTTTGTGCCAATTGTTCATGCAGTGGCTGACGACAATGACGAATTATGGCTGAAGTGGGTATGCTCCACAGTTAAAAGGGGAACAAGAACAATCTTTTGTGATGGTTTGGAGCATTGCACGGCCCACTCGTTACGCTACTCGCATTGTTTCACGACTGGTAGTTTTCTCGCTGTTTTAAAACGCTTTGTAAGTCGTACTGACACGATTGCTTTCCCGACATCAAGCCTGCCTAAGGCAAGTTTGACAACGAGACACAAGCACCGGTGTAGCTCAGTGGTAGAATACTGGGCCTGCACCCAGCAGACCCTGGTTCGAGCACCACTGTGTCATTGGGGCAAGGTCAAGCCTGCCTAAGACAAGTCTGACCCCAAGTTACAAGCACCGGCGTAACTCAGTGGTAGAATGCTGGGCTTGCACCTAGCGTACCGGGTTAGAGTTTCTTTGGTGCAAGGTTGTCTTTTTTCTAAATTCGCGCGATGTGGCTACGGACACCGGAGGCGGACAACTGCGCGAAACCCGAGTTGTGATCTCATAAGGGCTTTCGCTGTAAATGTAGAAGCAAGCGCGAAACAGCAAAAAATGAACTAATATACAGAGAGCAAGAAATATCTGCAAATAGAGTAAACATAGAAACAAAAAATGTAAACAAAAGAAAAAAAGAATGTAAGAACTGAATAGCACCTCAAATGCAAAGCTGCCATTTTTTTTCTTCCTTTCTTGCTTGTCTCAGTTGAGCCACAGTTCTTCTGTAAAGCTATGGACCGACTTGCCCAACGTCCCGCTGTGCTGTGTGTTTAGAAAAAGTTAACGATTTAAAGTACTTGGTACTCTACCACGAGAGAGCAAAGAGCTGTCCCATGGGCCTCCCATTTCTAAAAGTGGTGTCGACAAAAATTACGCGCTGAACTAGTTCATGAGGAACATCGACGAAGTGCTTAGAAAAACTGGTGACCAATTTAGAGTACTTGGTACTCTACTATGGGAGAGCACCAGGTCGTGTGATTAGAAAAAGTGTTTATGTGATGCGATTTGGGGGGTTTAAAGTCCCGAAACCACCATATGATTATGAGAGACGCCGTAGTGGAGGGCTCCGGAAATTTCGACCACCTGGGGTTCTTTAACGTGCCCCCAAATCTGAGCACACGGGCCTACACTTCCGCCTCCACCTGAAATGCAGCCGCCGCAGCCGGGATTCGATCACGTGACCTGCGGGTCAGAAGCCGAGTACCTTAGCCACTATACCACCGCGGCCGGGCGGGGCATAGAAAAAGTGGTTAACAATTTAGAGTACTCGGTACTTTACTCTGGGAGAGCTCAAAGCCGTCCCGTGTACCTTACACTTGATGGCGCCTTCATTGGGTACGACACCGCCTGTGCATGTGTGTTTAGAAAAATTTGTTAACGATTTGGAGTACTTCGACCTCTACTATGGGAGAGTGTGAAGCCGTCCCGCGGGCAAATTTTCAGCTTTTGTTATTGTTAAAAACGCCAATGAAAGCAAGTTGCTTTAGCAAGCATATAAATAAATGTGGCCCTCAGTGAGGCTCAGGTCGCATACGCATTTGCGCGCGCCATTTCTTAATTTTGAGTGTTTTTTTCACAGTGAAATTATTAGCGATCAGCTGCTTTTGGTGTGGCAATGTGATCTTTTTTATCTAAGTCGTATGTAGCTTTGCCTTACCTTGTTTAATTTCTGTCTGATATTATCATATTACTGTCTTAGTTGCTTGCAGAAACTGAAGTGTGCGCTGTTAATAACGTAAATGGAGGTTGGATTCGCGGCACCAGGGAAGAAAGGAAGGAAGGAAGGAAAGGAGGAAGGGGTTAATTGATTGATTGATTGAGTGAGTGAGTGAGTAAGTGATTGATTGATTGATTGATTGATTGATTGATTGATTGATTGATTGATTGATTGATTGATTGATTGATTGATTGATTTATTGATATGTGGGGTTTGACGTCCCAAAACCACCATGTGATTATGAGACGCCGCAGTGAAGGGCTCCGGAAATTTTGACCACCTGGGGGTCTTAAACGTGTACCCAAATCTGAGCATAAGGGCCTACAACATTTCCGCCTCCAGTGAAAATGCAGCCACCGCATCAGGGATTCAATCCCGCGACCTACGGGTCAGCAGCCGAGTACCTTAGCCACTAAACCACGGCGGTGGGGCATAGAAAAAGTGGTTAACGACTTAGAGTACTCGGTACTCTACTATGGGGGAACACAAAGCCACTTGATGAGGCCTTCGTTGGGTACGACACCGCCTGTGCGTGTGTGTTTAGAAAAAATTGTTAATGACTTAGAGTACTTCGTACTCTACTATGGGAGAGCGTAAAGCCGTCCCGTTGGCAAGTCCAGGGGTTGGGGGGGGGGGGGAGGTGTTCGAAAAAAATTGCCCGCAGCTTCCCTCGGGGGAACACTGAGGAGGATGCGTTGCGCGTTTCAGCGAGTGTCGCGACGCCATGTATTCGACTATCCAATCGTCCTTGATGACGTCGACGTTGAAGTCGCCAACTAGCATGAACGGTCGATGTTGCGGTTGTTGTTTTCTGTAATCTTGCACGGCCTCGTCGACGTACTTTTCTACGGCGGAACGAGAGGTTTGGCGCGAGGTACATCGTCATGACGTCGACGCCACAGACGGTAGCAACGCAGTGCTTGTTGAACGCCGGGCTGTAGTCGGAGGTCAATGAAGGAGTCGTCGTCGTTGTCGACGTCACGCTTGACGTAAATTCCCACACCGCCCGCAGGTCGTTGGAACCCGTGCGTGCGCGCGACCGAAGCGTATCCCGCAACGTCGACGTCATTGGCGTCCCACGTCTCGGTGAAGCAAAGCACGTCCACTCTGCGTAGTACACAGATGGTGGGCGACGGCGCGACGGCGCATGCGCGCGCGTCAGCTGTCGAATGTTCGAGAAGCGGTGCGGACGGCGCGGATGGCGCACTACAAGGCGCGAGTATAAGATGCTTCCGCATCTAAAAGTGGGTAACTATTTAGTACCAGGTACTCTACTATGGGAGAGCTTAAAGCCGTTCCCAAAAGTATTTAGAAGAAGTGGTTAACGATTTAGAGTACTCGATACTCAGCTATGGGAGAGCTGAAAGCCGTCCCCGCATAGGGTCTGCTTATTATATCGTGCAGCCAAACTTTTCAGCTTTTCTCATTGCTAAAAACGCCAATGAAAGTTAGTTGCACTAGCAAGCCTATAAAGAAATGCGGCCCTCAGTGATGCTCAAGTCGCATGCGCATTTGTCCACGTCATTTTTTAATTCTGGGCGTTTTTTTATAGTGAAATTATCAGCGATCAGCTTATTTTGGTGTGGCAATGTGATCTTTAAATTTAAGTCGTGTGTAGCTTTGCCTTACCACATTTCATTTCTGCCTGATACTATCATAATACTGTCTTTGTTGCCTGCAAAAACAGAAGTGTGCGCTGTTAATAACGTGAATGGAGGTTCGATTCGCGGCACCAGGGAAGGAAGGAAGGAAGGAAGGAAGGGGAGGGGGAGGAAGGAAGGGAGGGGGGAGGAATTGATGGATGGATGGATTGATTGATTGATTGACTGATTGATTCATTGATTGATTGATTGATTGATTGAATGATTGATTGATTGATTGATTTATTGATTTATTGATTGATTGATTGATTTATATGCGGGGTTTAACGTCCCAAAACCACCACATGTTTATGCAAAACGCCGTAATGGAGGGCTCCGGAAATTTTGACCACCTGCGGGTCTTTAACGTGTGCCCAAATCTGAGCACACGGGCCTACAGCGTTTTCGCCTCCATCGGAAATGCAGCCGCCACAGCCGGGATTCGATCACGCGACCTGCGGGTCAGCAGCAGAGTACCTTAGCAACTAGACCACCACGGCGGGTCGAGAGAAAAAAGGAAGAAAGGAGGGAAGTATATACATACTGTCTATATAACTGTTTATTCCGCTGATGTTTTGACGGGAGCTTAGTCTTTTTCAAGGCATCAAGGCATTATGCATTGAAGAAGACGGGGCTCCCGTTGTGGAAGCATGGTGTACAAGGTGGGGATTAGAACACGTTGGACCATTAGGACCTAGGTTTGACCCCCCCCCCCCCTGTCAAGGAATTTCATCATCATGATATGTGGGGTTCAACGTCCTAAAACCACCATATGATTATGAGAGACGCCGTCGTGGAGGGCTCCGGAAATTTCGACCACCTGGGGTTCTTTAACGTGTGCCCAAATCTGAGCACACGGGCCTAGATTTCCGCCTCCATCGGAAATGCAGCCGCCGCAGCCGGGATTCGAACCCGCGACCTGCGGGTCAGCAGCCGAGTACCTTAGCCACTAGACCACCACGATGGGGCAATTTTACCATCATCATCATCGTTATCGTCGCCAGCCTGACTACGCCCTCTGTGGGGCAAATGTTATCTACCATGTTCCACCAATAAATGCGGTCATGTGTTTCCAGCTGCAACGTTGCGCACCAGCGAACTTCTTCATCTGATCTGCCCACCTAACTTTCTCTCTTCCCTGAAGCGTTTGTCTTCTCTTAGAATCCAGTTCGTTACCCTTGGTGACTAGTGGTTATCGTGCCTACCCTCTACGTGCCCGGCCCTAATTTCAACTATGATATCCTGACGCTCGTTCGTTTCCTTACCCACTCTGCTTTCTTCCTGCCTCTTAAGATTACACATCTCATTTTCGTTTCCATTACTCACTGCGTCGTCCTCAATTTATGTTGAACCCTCTTTGCAAGCTTCCGCGTTCCTGCGCCATAGTTGGGTAAGGACAAGAACAACAAGAGAGAAGGAAGCCAGCTTAACGAGGCTCATGCCCGGTTTGCTACCCTACGCTGGGGGAATAGGAAGGGGTGGCATAAAGATGAGAGAGAGAAAAGAAGAGAAAAAGAGGGAAAAAACGATTGTCAGTCAATGGACTGACGCGTATGCAGCGGTGGCGCCGTAGGTAAGTGCCAATAAGGTGCAGCTGTTATATGCATTCCTTTTGAGGGATAGTGGTAAAATAGCATTCATGATTTCAATATACTTGCCGAATGTGCTCCAATCCTTCCGCACACTTTTAGTTGTTTCACTCTGATGGTTCGGCTCCGTGGTTTTTACCTGTTTTAAGCGGACGCAATCCTTCACAACTTCGAATTCCTCGCTACCTATCTCCAAGCGCTCTTCTTTCTCATGACTGTTGTACCATACTTTAGTGTTATGCATATTAGTTTCCCGACTTACTTTTCTGCTTTCCTACTTCAATTCAGTAAACATGAGTTGTAATATTCAACGAAAGTGGCGTTGTTTCATTTTTTTTACTTTTTCATTCACTCTGATTAGTTACACCTAGATAATAAAAATTTCTGGAAATATTGAGCGATCGAAAAAGCCTGTTTTTTCACATTTTTTTTTCCTGAAATTTTCGAAAAAAAAACAGAAAATAACTACTTTTCATTAGGATATGGCACTAGTTCATTGCCATATGGTAATAGATTCCTACCGATTGTGAAAAGCAATAACTTTCATTATGTGAATAACAGAAATAAAATGCTTTCTCTCTTTTCACAAACGAACACGGCATTTAACAGATCGAAGGCAGACCGAAAGCGTCACGCCGAACAGCTTCCTGTGAATGGGTGCGACTTCCTAGAATTCTTACGTCCTTTAGAACGAAGAACCCACAAACACCTATTTCGTCGTGGCTTCGACTATGAACGTATCAATGGTTTTAGTATCACTGGCTTCATCTGTAGCTTTCTCGATCATGTTTAGGTGCCGCATTCGAAAAAAAGAGTAGAAAGAAAGCATGCTTGCAGATAGCGAGTCCCCGTTTCCCGGCGCCGGTCACCTCGACCATGAAGTGCATCCGCACGTCAGAAATTAGCCCCACAGTTGCGGAATCTGCTTGCACATGTCTTTTTTAAGCAGACCTTCGCCTCAGGTTACAGGAGTGTATGGGGGAAACTCTAAACTGAACAATAACGGGTACAAAAACATCAGAAACCGCCGATAACATGACCACACCCGAACGACGAAGCTACGCTATGAGACTCTCAAGTTATGCTGAAGCTGATGTCGATGGCGAGTGGTCAGCCGTCGTTTGGAGTTTTGATATCATGTGCGATGTTTCGGTTTCGTGTTCAACGCCTGGTGTTGCCTAATCTGTAGATCTGTGCGTTCTACCTTACGGGAACTTTGGTCAATTTTTCAAACTGTACCGAAACAAAACGAAAAAGAAGTCTTTTTTTTTCTGAAATTTTCTCGTTTTTTTCTTTTCGCACTTCGCGCCTCTTGTTGCACCTCCTCTCCTATCATGACACTCCTCCTTCCCACCTGGTTTCGCAACCTGTTTTCGAGAACAACGCCGGCACAGTAGCCACAATGACAGAGCCACTGTAAAACAAAGTTCTGTGAGCTGAGCCTGTAACGCGGTACGCCGAAGGGTGCCGATGGTCTCGGCCAAATCAGATTTGACGTCGTGGGAAAGTTACACAAGATGAGAGCGAATTACGTACGGGCGAAGCTTTCGGCGACGCGGAACACTCGGCTGCCGAGAAATTCTCGGCAATGTTGCTCACTGGGCTGTTTGTGTGTGTGTGTGTGTGTGTGTGTGTGTGTGCGTGTGCGCGTGTGCGCGTGTGCGCGCGTGTGCGCGTGTGTGCGTGTGTGTGTGTGTGCGCGCATCACGTACCTCGAAAACGAAAAAATGAAGACAGTATGAGAGTCGAAATTGGATTATATGTGGAGCAAAACCTTAGATAAACTGATTTCCGTCCATCTCTGGGGGCAAGTGACGTGCCCATCCTCCGTGAGTCGTATTAAGTGGCTTTCCCGTTTTTTCTTTGCTTCCTTTTTCGCGTTACTCTTCTCGAGTGATTCGGCCAGGGAAATCCATCCTTCCGAGAGACAGTTAGGCGAGAACGCACTATTTGGCTGTTCGAAGTCACTGCCTTGGTAAAAGTTCTTGCAGTCATAAATATACTAAACACTTCGGGAACTCTAGGCCTATCGGTGAAACGGGGCAAACAAACCTTGACATGTATGTGTATGTTCTTTCGTTCTTTCTTTCTAGCTTTCTTTTCTTGCTTTCTTTCGTTCTTTCCACTCTTCCTTTTGTTTTCTTTCGTACTTTCTTTGTCGTATCAGCGGTTCCCACGATGTGGAACTTCGCTTTACTCCTTCAAACTTCTGAAACACTCGAAACCACACGAGCACATACGCACACACACACACACGCACGCACGCACACACACACACAGCTGGCTCTCAAAGGAAACCACTGCCTCGTAGGAAGCCACCTTCACGAACGACTAACCGACAAACGTACCCAACCGAACCACCCGAAACATTGCCGTTGCGATAGCAGCTGAGCTAAATCATGCAGCGCTCATTGTACGACGTGTTTAAAGGGCCAGTCAAAAGGCTCCGAAACGCGCAGGAAGAGCTCGCGCATTTTCCTGCGCGTGACCGACCTCCTTCCACGCGCAGTGACGTAAACTCGGCGATCGGCGACGTGACGCAGTACGCAGCTCGTCGATTGGTCCAAACCAGGTCTCAACATAAAAATAAAAAATTCAATGTCGCCGATCGCCGAGTTGACGTCCCTGCGCGTATGAGGAGGTCGTTCACGCGCAGGCAAATGCGCGAGCCTTTTCTGCGCGTTTCGGAGCCTTTTGACTGGCCCTTTAACCCAATGTTAGCGTGGCAACGTTCAGAGAAGACAGGGAAGACGCGACGAGCCCAGCTGGTCTCGTTCGGTGCTCTGGCACAAAGCGTGCACTGCACGCGCTCTCACGGGAACCGAAAGAAATGAAAATTTAAGTTGAGAGAGAGGCTAAACTTGGACCATCGCAAGGCGGTAAAATGAAGGATTGTTGCGTGGTCGAAAGGGGGGGGGGGGGTCAATGGTCAGGAGCAATTTGTAATTTGCAACGAAATTGCAAATTACATTCAAAATACATGGGGTCTCATGGGAGAGGGGGTGGGGAGAGGCAACTGCTTTTCGCCGCGCTAGTTGCTAGGGCAGCCGAGCTGTGGCGCCATCATACTAGTGCACTAGGCGGATACTATACATGGCTGTGTTAAGCGGTGCTCTCTCCCCTCCCCCACCTTCACTTTCCTTTCCCACCGCTTTCCTGTGCTATCAATACCACACATGGTTGTGCTGTACTGCACATTGCTATGCTATGCTGTGCCCTCCCTACTCCCCCACAGACTCTTCCCTTTCTCCCCTTGTTATACTATCACTCGCTATGCTACACATTGCAAGTGGCGTGCGTTTTAAAGGTATACATCATAACACAAAAAGCTTTCCTTTAACGTTCACATCGAGACACGTCTTTTCTTTTTTATAAACAATACACACCTTTTACGAAAGAAAAAGTCAAACAGATGTAACACGGTGAAACCGTATAGATATTTCCCGACTGATCATTGAGATCTGGATCTAAGATGTAGACTGGGACATTTACGCGAACAACCAACTGACGCCTGCGGAAACGTCTCGACCCGTTAAGAAGTATGTTTTCATACGCCGGAGTGTTTACTTGTCGTCGCCTGAAAAGGAAGTTCTTCTCGTAACGCGACACCTTTACGATGGCACGTTCCAGACACTGCGTCGTACCGTTGCCCGAAAGCGAAGCAACGCGCCGGCCGTGTCGACAACCCCTCCGTTCGGCCGCACCGCCGCAAGTGTAAACATCGGTCTGGATCACGCATCGTGTCGGGGTGTAACTAAAAGGAACACAACGCGAAGGAAGGGTTTCCCCGCGGCGTCTTTGGGAGCTGTGCCTTACCGGCTGCGCTCTCACCCAGTCACGTGTTACCGAATTGCCTCCTTATTTTTTTTTTCATTCTCCTTCATTATATGGGCGACGACAGAATTTCGCCTTGGGAGAGAGATAGAAACGAGAAATAAGGAAGGCAGGGAGGTTAACCAGATGCTAGTATCCGGTATGCTACCCACCACAGGGGTTGGGGAATAGGGGGTTGAAAGAGAAAGGGAGAGTAAAAAATAAATAAGAGAAAAACACCGACACACATGCACACACAAAATCAGTCCACTCAGAGGCGTTCCGACAGGCCAGTAGTTCGTAAGAAGCTCAGTAGCGCTTGCACGGCTTTCTTCTGTGACGATGAGTCATGACGATGGCGCAGTATACTTTCTTCTAACAGCGGCTGGTCATCTAACCTGTTTAGTTTATTAGAAAGGTGTTGTCTTTCCAGGTTGTATTTCGGGCAGTCACACAGGATATGTCGAATTGTTTCTTCATCTCCGCCGTGTGCACAGTCGGCAGTGTCGGCCATACCTATGCGGAACGCGTACGCACGGGTAAACGCGACTTCCAACCATAGTCTGCACAGAGCAGTAGCGTCGCCTCGTCGAATTTTTGTTGGAAGCTGCATGCTTAACGTTGGATCAAGGGTCGTAATCTTGCATGCGTAAAGAGAGGGTCATTCCACCTTGGGGGTTTATGAGCCTGTGTCGCATACGATGGGAAAGGGGGGAGAGTGGCACAGGTGTGGTTCGGGCATGGGGTCAAGGCGAAAGTTTGGGCAAGTTGGTATCGGGGATAGTTCATTACAACTAGCAAAAAAAAGAAGACGAGGAAAAAAAAAACACGCGAAAAGAAGACGGAAAAAAAGCTAAAACAAAACTATCAATGCTGTCTCTGACAGTGCAAACGTTCCCAGCTTCGGAGTAACCTCGTTAAAGCCAAAAAAAAAACAAAAACGCAGAAACAAATGTGTGCAGTAAAGGACACTTGTCAGTGAAAAAGGCTCGTGCCAAGTTGTTCTATCTAGGTTCCATAAAAGGCAGCTGGCTGTAATCAAACTTGATTATCAGTATTGGGCACGCAAGCCGGGCGACGTTATTAATGATTAGTCCGCGCAGCCGTGGTGGTGGAGGTGGACGCCACTTGTTGAGCTTTCCGTAGACGTATAGTTGACCACTTTTATTCAATTGAAAAAAAGAGGAATTTCTTTTGCGCTGTCAAAGACCGCATTGATAGTTTTGGTTTAGCATGGTTTCGTGTTTCGTCTTGTTCACGTCTCCTCTTCTGCTAGTAATCACGATCTCTTATTGGGTAGGAGGGGGGGGGGGGGGCAGTTGCTGTCGTGGTTTGTAGGGGGTGGGAAAGGAGTGTCGTGCCCCTATTGATGCACAACTCGAAAAGGCGAACGAATCACCCCCATCCCCATGAGCATTTTTAGGAGTCGTGTTTTTGCTGAGGCACATCTCCTGGAATTGCTAGGCTTTGATGCAGACCTAGCTGTACCTTCTATATTGAGCACATTAAAGAAATCACTCGCTTAGCTCGGGCGACCGGCCCAGGTGTTTATACCGAACAGGCATCTATTGTGTCTTCTGTTGTAGCTTTTCCGTTTCGTGTAACCTCATTGAGTGAATTCCTACTGCAACTACGCTTGCGAATGGCCCATTACACAATATTTATTCATTTTGGACAATCGGCGAAGCTCTCGAGAATAATAGGTCTTCTAATTTGATTTAGAACTAACCGACGAGAAAACGGACTCGCTCGCTGGATTCCGTGCCGACCGGTTGTGCCCTCGCGATCTCCGACGTCAGCGTAGCTCTGGCCGACTGGGCTCGCCCTACGTCATCTCCTGACGCCGGCCTCCGACGACAGTGCAGCTATGACCGACTGGATTTGCCCTACGCCATCTCCAGACGCCGACAAGAGCTCTCGCAAGTGGTGTCCCGTCCTCGGACTCCTGTGATCGTGTTTCCATCTTTCCTATCTCTCCTATCCCCTCGATATGTCGTCGCTCTCTGGCTTACCTCATCTCAGTTTCTCTCTCTCTTCACCTTTTTTCCTATCCTTCTAATCCCTCCTCACCCCCATCCCTTGTGAGCTACTGCTGAGGTGTCGCACCCTGATGCAGACAGTTGCGAGGCTCACTTTTCTTTTCCTTCTTCTAAACATAAACACTTCCCCCCCCCCCCCCTGACGAGAAAGCCGAGGAAGGTACAGGAACGGATTGTCATTTTGTAGTAGTTATGATGCAAACGTGAAGAAACGTAAAGTTGACGAAAACAAAACGTGCCGCCAGCAGGAATCGAACCTACAACCTTCACACCGATGCAGCCATCTGAAGGTTTCAGGTTCGGTCTCTCGTGGTTGCAAGTTAGCTTTTAGTCTACTTTGGTGTCTCCCCATCTACATCGCAATTGCTACAGATGACATCTCCTATATTTTTCTTTGGTTCCATCTTATTTGTTATATAGTTCTAATTCATCATGAGTCTAGGCTATAATTGGAGTATCCACGTCTAGTAAGCGCGAGACAATGGAATAAGCTGTGCGTGGTTTTCAGAAGTAATCATTGTTTCGTATATTTCATCTTATGTTTCTATTGTAGCCTTATATATTACGTAGTATCACAAAAGAGATCGTTTCGTATTTTATCTGGCAAAATTTATTTATGTTGATTTCTAAACTGCTTTTAATTATGTATGTATGTATGTATGTATGCATGCATGTATGTATGTATGCATGTATGTATGTATGTGTGTATGTATGTATGTGTGTATGTATGTATGTATGTATGTATGTGTATGTATGTATGTATGTATGTATGTATGTATGTATGTGTATGTATGTATGTATGTATGTATGTTATGTATGTATGTATGTGTATGTATGTATGTATGTATGTATGTATGTATGTATGTATGTGTGTGTGGTGTGTGTGTGTGTGTGTGTGTATGTATGTATGTGTATGTGTGTGTGTGTGTGTGTGTGTGTGTGTGTGTGTGTGTGTGTGTGTGTGTGTGTGTGTATGTGTATGTGTATGTGTATGTGTGTGTGTATGTATGTATGTATGTATGTATGTATGTATGTATGTATGTATGTATGTATGTATGTATGTATGTATGTATGTCGACACGCATACCGCCCCGCAACCAACCAGCCAAGGGCAGCACAACCAAACGTCGCGGACTGCGGTGCGAAAAACACGGCAGCAAGCCCGATCTCTTCCTCCTGATTCAGTCCGTCTGGACTTCTTCGCCTCCCGCGGCTTTCTTTCGCGTTTCAGCGCAATCACTGACATCTTTAGTGTCTATTTAAAAGAAGCGGTTGTTTATTTCTCTCCCGCCTCCTCCCGCGACTGACGTCCTCCCCTTCTGTGACGTCACGCTGCTCCAACGCGAAGCGGTCGGCCATTTTGAATTGAAAAAATAAACGAACGGTGGCCGCAGATCGGTGCGCAGTCGTGAGCGTTCAGTGCCGTTGGTCTGAACCGCGGGTGGTCAGGCCAAAGACCTGCGGGCACAATGTTCCTTATTCAATTCGTGCACTGCTGCGTAAGCTCGCTCCCACGTCAGGGCTATGCCTGCCCCGCCGCGGTGGTCTAGTGGCTAGGGTACTCGGCTGCTGACCCGCAGGTCGCGGGATCGAATCCCGGCTGCGGCGGCTGCATTTTTATGCAGGCGGAAATGTTGTAGGCCCGTGTGCTCAGATTTGGGTGCACGTTAAAGAACCCCAGGTGGTCGAAATTATCGGAGCCCTCCACTACGGCGTCTTTCTTAATCATGTGGTGGTTTTGGGACGTTAAACCCCACAAATCAATCAACGTCAGGGCTTTGGCTAGAAATTTCGCGACGCGAGCATTGCTACTGTTTCTAAAATCGACCGGCTTAATAATTAAGCAACCACCTGTACTAGCAGACAGGCGAATGTCTGTATAGAAGGTACTTTTTCTTCCTTCTTTCTATCGCCATTTTATTCCATTCGTTCATTCTCATCACCACAGGGTAGCAAACCGGATGAGCGTCTGCTTGACGTACCTGCCATTCATTTTCTTTTCTCTTCCTGCGTGAGGGCAGGATGGGAGAGCCACCGACAGTCGCAGACGCGACACGGATGTCCCAACTCCAGAGAAAGAAACTCGCGCTGAAACTGAGCTTTCGCACTTTTCGTAGGTGTAAGAGCACGTCGTTGTAGGCGTATGCCTTCCATAGCTTCGGCGTTTTACTGCAGTCGCCGTTAGCATTCTGGTGGACTAGTGTTCTCTCGTTGTACGCTCTCGGGGTCTCCAGCAGCTTCCCGCCATCGCTTCGCTGCCAATTGTTGGGGTAACTGTTACCATTTTCATTTAGTTGACCATGGGGGAGTGCTGCAATTTACCCAATTTCTGCGGCACATACCCGGGTATGAATTGTTGCGCTGACTTTTGCCTTCATGCATTTTTTTTAGTGAACCAGTGGTGGCTCGTGGATTTCAGCCTATTTCTGTGGAACATGACCGTTTAGTATGATGATAGATTTCTAATAGGCCTCACATACAGAAATGACACCATCTCCTACTAGAGGGAGCCACGAGTAGCAAGCGAAGCAGCGCACGAGTCGACTTAAAGCTCTTTTCCTCACGAGCACCTTGCCCCGTGTTAACGCATCCTTGCAACTTGCAAGTGGTGAACACCATGAATTCGCTGCAGTTCCTGTTGCTGTTCCTCGTGGAGCACCTGGGTTCTAGTTCAACGACGTCATCACGTGATTACTGAGAGAGTGTAGGGGGGGGGGGGGGGCAGCCTTTTACGCAGTTTCGAACACGCTTGCCTGTGGCAGCCCGTTCGCACTAGGATACAACACGTTGTTCTATCGCGCGTACAGTGAACTAGAACTCTAGGTCACTATAATTGCTTATACTCTAGTTCCCTATAGTTCTCTACTTCACTATAATTGTTATGTAAAATTCTTCAGGCCCGTGTGCTTACTTTTAGGATCGCCTCAACGAACGTGAAGAGGTCAAAATTTCTGGAGCCCCCCCCCCCCCTCTACTGGTGTCTCTCATTATAATATGGTGGTTTTGGAAGGAGAAACCCCTAACTTAATTACTATTAGTAATAATATTATTACAAATGATATAAAATCACTCATAATATAGTCTGTATATAAATACATTCTATATATTACATATTTCTATATAAATATATATAGAAAGACGCCGCGCGACATTAAACAGGGCTTCTTCGAGTTCACCAAACAGCCTGTTCGCGGCCATTGGCCGCGTCTGCCGGGGCAACTCGTTTGTATACACACTCTTCTAACCAGCGCAAAAGCTTCAAAACAGAAACAACTAACCCAGCATGCGACCTCTTTTGCTTTCTAATTCAGAAACCATCCCACTCTTTTGTGCGCACCCATAAACAGAAGTCGGACCAGATCGTCTTTAGTCTGAGCTTCCCGAAGTCGCCGAGGGCTCTGACTTTCGGGGATTCTTTCGGGCCTTTTCAGACTATCGATGTTTTCCCTCCGTTTATTTTTGTTTGTTGTAGTTGGATACTGCCTTTCGTTCTCCATCTGTCTTCGCTTGTTTACGCCTGCGTGCCGAGTCTGTTTCAAGAAGGCGGGGCTTATCTGCCGTGGGGGGAATTCCCTTCCCGCTATAGAAAGACCCGAGCCCAGTTGCGATGCTGACTGTGATCGTGCCAAAACGGTGCGTTCAGTGTGTGTAATGCGTGCATCCTACCGGAGTGCAGCCGCGTTTTGATTGTAGTTAGTTTGCGTGTGTGCCTGTTTTGTAAGGGAAATCGTCGCCGGCATTTAGCGGGACAACAGAGGACGAGACGGGTTGGAGGCGATGCAGTGCGCGACCATACAAATGCCGACAGCACTCAACCAGGTCAGTTGAACATAGCGATCATTTCGATCGCACGATTTTTTTTTTTGATGTTGTGTCACTGTCGAGACTGATGATGATTCTTCATAGTGTAGATAGCAAACTGGGCAAGCGGATATAGTAGTTGATAGCGAGTGGGAAAAAAACGGACCTGGAATGGCCACGCAGTTTGTAGAAGAGACAATCAGCGGACAGTGAGAGCAACATAAGTAAGGACTACCAAGGGATGGGAAATACAAGCGAGGAAGGCCGAGAGCTATACGAAGTGACGTAATTAAGAAGTAAGCTTGCAAAAATAAAATGGCAGAAACTAACACCAGTTAAGGTAAACCGGAGATTATTAGGAGATGGTGTCGTCATGTAATGTACCAAAATAACCAGCAGGTGATGATGATAATAATAATAATATTGATTATGATGATGATGATGATGATGTGACAAACTGATGTGGGGGTGAAATTCAACGCAAGACACTCAACGCAAGACACTCAACGCAAGACACTCAACGCAAGACACTCAACGCAAGACACTCAACGCAAGATACTCAACGCAAGACACTCAACGCAAGACACACAAGGCAAGACATTAGCTGGCTACGCTGCATAGCAGCAGTACACTTGGCGAATGCAGGGCAGAAAAAACATTTAGAAGAGAACTGCTTTAGAAGAAGTGCTACAAGGTATGAATAAGTTTTCATACTTTCATCTCTCCACTTGACTAATGACCAACTAATGGGATGCATTCGTGATCGACGCAATTTACTCGACAAAATGTATTTCCAAATGAACCTATAACATTACGCACCAAGCATCATTGCGACAATCGCAGGAAACTTCGCTTCTCAAAAGCCATGTATTTTTGCTGTCGCGGTAGTGTTGCCGCGCTACCTTGGTACAGTTGTGTCGTTTACAACTTGATTCATCACATAACTCAGAAATTCCTCGGGGGAGGCGGGGGGGGGGGGGGTTGGGCATGCGGCTTTTTCAATGAAAGCTCCCAGGGTACAGGACTCGGGTAAATATGCGTGACCCCCCAAAAGTGCATTGCCGAGGCCATTATGCCAGCGTGAGTTTTTCGTTACTCTCATGCTGAAGTTCAAAAAGAAGGTGGTACTCCTCAGCGTTCCCTAGACGTTGAAAATATAGTGCATATTTCACAGAATGTTCCCTATGTCTTATGGTAAATAGACGTGACCCACCTTAAACGCACTGCAAAGGCAGTGGTGTCAGCCTCTGTACTCCTGTTTAACCGTATAGGAGGCGTTAGCGGGAACGTGTCGAACGCGGAACTTCCATGCCACGACCCCCTAAGGTCCCGTCCCACGTGTCTGCCTGCTGTGTCACATCCCGCAATTTGGATAATTCATGCACAAACGGGTACCCTTTTCTTTTGAGAAAATTCGCGCAGTATATAGTCTCATGCAAGCCGGCTTTTCTTGTCTGGCAATTAGTCCCGATTTTCTCTTCTTTGCTTTGCATGTTGTGCTTGCTGACGTTGATTAGTTTCGTGATCAAAACTATGGGCTGTATGCTTGGCATTGCCAATAAGCGATTCCGTGACCAGACTTGAAAACAAGAAGACATATTGTTAAGTGGACACGGACGTGAGAGAAGAGATCTACACAGCACAAACGCAGTGCTGCCAACTTTAGCGAAATTTTTCTATATCTAGGGAATTTCTGTTGTACTTCGGGGAAAAGGCAAACTTGTCAATATCTAGGGAAATTATTCTCTTCCACGTGAAGCAAGCAGATCCACAGTGGGACCTCCCACCCACAACCTCGTTTTTGTTCCCTTTTTTTCCACTTTTTCTCTTTTACACCCCCCTCTGCACTCACCCAAAAGCGCTGTACTATGTCCAGCAGCTGTTCCAAGGGGTGCAAAGGGGCGACAGGGCCGGTCTCCGCCATCAACGCTGTGTCAGCGCTCTCCTCTCCTTCACTTCACTGCGGCCCCGCCGCGGTGGGCTTGTGGCAAAAGTACTCGGCTGCTGACCCGCAGGTTGCGGGTTCGAATCCCGGCTGCGGCGGCTGAATTTCTGATGGAGGCGGAAATGTTGTAGGCCCATGTGCTCAGATTTGGGTGCACGTTAAAGAACCCCAGGTGGTCTAAATTTCCGGAGCCCTCCACTACGGCGTCTCTCATAATCATATGGTGGTTTTGGGACGTTAAACCCCACATATCAATCAATCAAATCACTTCACTGCGGTTCATTCTGTGCCGTCTGTGTCCGACGTCGATTGCCTGAATCCTGGTTCGAACCAACAAAAGTGCTCTTTCCGGAGCCCGCCAAATATATGCTTTCCTTTACACCAACCTCCCATTTTCTCACCTTTCACCCACGGGATTATTTCTTTGGTTTGTTGTTTTTTTTTATTGCTTTCCCTTCTTCGCGAACGCTGTCGCGTTGCTAAGAAGCTACCCAGTGGAGCCATGTGGCTCCGCCAAGGTCAGCAAAGTTTCTGTGAAAATAGGCTGCATATATATGCGGTTATTTGCACAGCTTTAAAAAGTTGAAAAAAGTGGCTGGTGGAAGACTGCAACGATATATTTGAAACGAATATACGGCAGTCAACACTAGTAGTAAACATACATTTTCGTAACCACTCAGCAGGTTGCGAGGGATGAACTGCCAACTGCCATATAATATGCTTTCATGGTTAAACTATCTTTGTCCAAATATCAAGTATCAGATATTATGACATAGCTTGCGAGTTTGAGTTTGCTTTATATGAATACCTCCAAGCGTTTTCTGCGGGAGAGTTGCAAAATAACAAAGATTGATGATTTTTTAAGCTTGCTTGCCAGAATGTCTTGTACTGCGCTTTATATGCTCGTTCAGTATAATATTATGTTGCTATTATAATATTATTATTTTGTAACTTGCATGCTAATACAAGTGCACTGTTTCATAGTGTAAGATTCCCGTGTTTTGTATTGAACAGAGTTCCCCACCTCAATCCACTGGTTCTAATAAAGTTGTTTAACCCCCTAAAAAAAATATCGGCTATGTTATTGACAAATACCAACGCAGTCTTTCACGAACAGCCATGACAGGGTGAAAACTTCTTAGCCTCGATTTCGCCGAACTGCGAAGTGTGGTAAGACAGCGTTGTCACAACAGTAAACAATACAGAAACGAGGTAATCGAAAGTGAATGTGTAGTTGGTAATAGAGCGCGCTCGCTAAGCACGTCAAATAATTTTCTTTTATCGTCTTTTAATTGGGGTGCTGTCGAAAACGTTTCTCCAAAGCATGACGCAGTGGCATAACTGTTTTGGCGATAATTTTTGCGTGCGCGTGTTCTTGTGACACGTCGTGCCACGCGGCGACGACGGGGCGCTAATTAGAGTGTGGGAGTGATAGAGAAAAAAAAGAAATGCAAAAAAAGAGTTTGCGGGAATTTCCATTATTGAGCGACCCGACTTCGACACAACAAACTTTTTTTTTTCGTTCCTTGACCTGACGGGTGCCTTGGCGTGAATTATTCTTTCTGCGTATTTTCCGTATCACATGCATGCTGGTATATTATATCACAGTCTAGAGGACGTTAATGCCAACGCGAAAGTAGCAACGAAAAAGAATATTTCTGACATGTTTCTTTTTATTGTTACTTTACTTTAAAAGCGTCTTGTAATTAAATGTCCTCCGGCTCAAGTGCCCCAACTTTTCGCTCCAAAAATTCACTTATAAAGTGTGCGCACGATTTCGTGATTGTATACATGGACTAAGTTTGGTGATGCAGGAATCTGTGGGCTTGGTCATAGTGCGCAACTTGCAGTCCCGTCGAATATCTCCGGCTTTGGGTAATTGGTTCAAATGGTCATGCGCTGATTGTTTACTGATTTTTTTATTCTGTATTTTGTCATTGACTACTAGATTTATTAATTCATTCATTGACGCGGACCACTGTCACTCCTACCAACCGTTTTTCGTCGCACGTGTTGCATGCTCAACTTCACTGTCGTCACAGATCCAGAAATTTCGATTACAAATGTTTCACGGAGTTTTCCGCATTATTAAACCGTGATAAGACGTAAAAGTTTGGCTGTTGGTTCCCTTAAATTGAAAATATTGAACACAATTGAAAGCCTCTAGTTATGGGTAATCTTTGGCTTTTGAAGGGTGGAAAGACGTGGTGGTGATGGTGGTGGTGATGATGATGAAAATGATGATGGCCTAAACGAGTGTATCACACCCACTTTGATGTATTGACCGAGAAACGAGTAATTAAAGGGATTACATAATACTTGTAAATGTAATGATTTATAAAATGGTTGGACGAAATTCAATTTGGCTAAGTAAGAGATATGCGATCACCGCCTTTATTTGGTTAAGAATCTTTCTACTGCAGAACAAATATCCCGGCGACAATTACCTAATGAGGATGCTACCAAGGAGAGAATATAAAAAATAATAAAATAGAAATTTATTTGATTAAAAGCCGTTTAAAAACGTTTTTTCCTGAGCAGCTTGAAGCGATTACACAATGAAAGGTAATGCTCAATTGTTTCATCCTTGTTACACAATGAGCAAACAGGGGAAAGAGGCATACCAGCCTTATGCACGTAGTAATTTAGTTTCGGAACTCTAACTGTAATTTTGTAAAGATAACCTGTTTTTCTTTTTGCGTGTTGACCAGAACTTCCTATACGCCAAGAGGACAGAAGGTGTCGATATTCGTTTAGTTGAGTGAATAATGTTTTACCAGTCATGAATTATGGCACGCCTTCAAACTCTGTCGCGTATTATGAGTGCTGCTTTGCGAATAATTGAAAGTACCGGACCACTGAGAGGGGCTTCAAAACGTGTTTTAAAAAAACTGTGTGTTGTACGCTCGCGCTTGTCTGCGACAGCTGTGTTTCCACAACCGAATGCTGTATCGCTGCCTTCTTCAAATAAAAGCTGGACGGTTTCTTATGTATTCGCCTAAGACAGATTCGAAGATGAAATCGTTCTTTCTTTACTTCTCAGTTTATGTACTTCATGTCGTAGCCAAAAAGCAAAACACTGTGCCCCCTCCCCTCCCGAAAAAAAATCTCTGCCCATGCCCCAGGTTGGTGTGTCTCGATGTGTGCACTGCGTATGCACTTAAGGTTTAGGAGTGCTCCTGTCTGGGGCCAGTTGGGTGCGATATTTGCGAAGTTAACAAGCACGAAGAACGACGACGAAGGGCGCAAGTACAACAGGACCGATGCCGAACTACCAACGGAATTGACTTCAATTAAGGAAGGTGCTTGCTTTTTTGCTTAATGTCACTCGTCACCATCGTCATGAAGCCAGATGCAGTCACGATTGTTGTGATCAACAGTTCAACGAAAGTTCGGAATCCTCTAGTCAGGCATCATGATGAGAATGTAGATGCAGTCATTGACCAATACAGGATGAAATTCATGATTGCTATACTATTACTGGCTACACTTATGCCTGTAGCGTCTTGACGGTAATGACGAATGACGCTGAGAACCTGTGTCCAATTAAGCTTAGCTGGGGTGCTATTCTGGGCACTGTCTAACTCCACCATGTCAAATTTCGTAGTCGCGGCATTTTAGGCCAATCAGCATCGATCAATGGGGGAATCTTGCAACATGGCGGAATTTGACAGTATCCAGAATACCACCCCTGGTAGCTCAGCACTGGTCCTGTTGTACTCGTGCCTTTCGCATTCGCCCTGGTTAACTTCGCAAATGCCGCCTTTCATCTTTGAAAGAGGGTGATGCTCATAGGGTATCCTCATATACACTAGAGGGAACTCTGGCACTAGTGTTTATGAGAGCTGCAACGCACGGCGCTTTAGCGAGCATGGGAATGATGGGCAGTGCACATATCCGCAACAAAAATCCGCAAACGTTCTGGGCTTGCGCTTCACCATCATATTTTTTTAGGCTTTGCCTTTTCAACTCGGGTCACGAAGTTCGAAAGGGTTCGTCTCTTTCCTTCGAAATAAAACCGAAACGCAGCAATAAACGAAGCCGAAAGAGCGCTTCGCCGTCCTCAAGTACGAAGGACTGGGCAAATGTGTGTACTACCATCATTTCCATGGTCGCTGAATGATAGCAGCGCCAGAGGCCCCTCTAGTTAATTTTAGGAAACTCTAGGGTGATGCCAACCGTGCCGCCATTTTGTAGCCAACCTTCCGCGGCTCTCAGCGGAGCCGCCGTGTAAGGATGAGATGTATGCTTTCGTAGTAGATGGCGCGCATGACTTGACCCTAAAGTGGTATCCATACGGAGGGGAAATCTTCGGGGAAGACGCGGAGATTGCGGATTCGCGTGGGCAACCGACGTCACGGATTAGCGAGGGCTCCTACCCAAAGGAAGACGGACACCCTTTCCCCGGCAGGTCAAGCTATCCCCCCCCCGGCGGTGAGGGAAGAAGGTGGTACTTCGCGCAGATGTTTTGCCACAATGTCACAATTAATTCTCCAAGTTATTCAAATAATAACTAATAATAAACGCTTGTGCACTGGCTAGTGATTAAAGAAAAATACTTTAAAAAATCAAAGCATGTTCCCGACGTGAATGATGATGAGTGGTGTGAAGCGTCCGTCCGTCTGTCTGTTCTCTCTCTCTCTCTCTCTCTCTCTCTGTCTGTGGATATGCTATGACGGCTAGACCATAAGAAGCTTCACCCCTAAAGATTAAGTAAGGGAAGCGAGTTTTTGTCGCATTTCAAACAATACAGCCAAAGAAAAAACAGTTAATCGGCAACCTTGTTTACTGAAGGTCACAGTCCGAAATCAGAGTTCCTTGGGGCGTCAAGATGGCGTTACACGCGTCGGTTACTGTCGCCAGTGCCTACGTAACGAGCCCTTCAGATGTGGGCAGCTTGAATCACGCTGACAGTTATGCTGAAAACTAAACAGTGTTTTCCTTCAAACTACGCTTTTCTTTGCTAGGAACAGCCTGTTCGAGGGTTCCGGAATGGTACAGAATTCCTCGCCGAGTTATAGTTTGCCTGTAGTGTCCCTTTAAGAAATAAATAAACGCACATCGCATTTGGATGCAGAAGTGGCAGAGCCTATTATAGCCACACTTTAGCGGCCCTGCCATCTTGGCATTCTTATCCGCAAACATTGCGGAGCGGCATTGCGTATAACGGTGCGTGCCCTGTTGTCTGAGCTTAAAGGACGGTAAAGGTCATATAAGTCTTTCTAATCCTTTCATCGAAGCCCTGACTAACACCGATGGTATTTGCAGTTTGCTTACTTTGGTACGAAGCAATCGAAAGGTCACGTTGAGAGCATAATTAGTTTTGCTATTAATAATAACTCTTCCAAAAGTTCGAGTAATCTCAGCGCCGAGCACTCTCAGATTGTGCATGCCGCGTCGCTCTGTCACGTGTTTTCACGCTATCACGAAGCCGCGTTAATATTCCTCCGCATGGGCGCAAATTTGGGACGTCCCGTTTGCCGCACGACACGCGCGCATTGTCCAGCCAGTGCGGGTAAATGCGTTATTTAGCGGCGAAGGACAGTTCTTCTTGCATGCTTTATTTTCTCGGCCACAGACATCCCGTGCGCTGGTAATCCAGGACGCGTTCGTGTGCGCCACTAAATGACACAGTGACATGCGACGGCATAATACGCGCCCTAACTGCGACAAGTGCATCAGCGGTCCGTGCGATGGCCTTGATGCGTTCTCGCATGATCTTGCGGTGCCTCATTTTTATCACGTTTATTCTGCTTCGTGTGATGGCTCTAACTCTCCGTGATAACTCGATGCTTGCTACGGTCATTACGCTTGCTGTGATGGCTTACGTATGTAAATAGAAAAAAATATATGAGAAACGTAATGAATAAAGAAAGAAATGTGCTCATTTTGTGTTAGGGTATGTGCATTATCTTGTAATAAAGATAGTAAAATAATATTTTTTTCTCTCTTTGAAACTAATGACCCAACCCGTCTTCCTTCATGTAAGCATTGAGGGCACTAGCAAATTATTAAACCAACAAATAAATAAGCAAGCATACACTATCATACCTTGCTCGCTAATCGAAGTGGCTCATGATGCCGCGGGCAGGTACGTCTGTGCCAGATTATATTTTGAAGCTGGAAATTAAGGCGTCTTGCACGCTATGTCTTAAACATATCTTCATTTGCACGCAAAAAAAGAAACATCAGCGGGGAGATACGTTTTGATTATCCAGTGAGAACTGATTAGCAGTAAGGAGTTGCCATACAAAGGAATGCATTCGTTGGTTTGTATGTGGTGCCGGCCAGTATTTGCAGTAGATCGCTTCCGAAGCAAATGACCTGGCTACGCCTTTTGCTCGATGCAGTTTGCTTAGACTACGAAAGCATTGATTTTGTTTTTCCCCCTTGTCGCAAGTCCGACTGGAGCAGCT